>QFFB01000321.1:0-10388 GCA_003316465.1 Ramaria cf. rubripermanens
GTAGTTCAGCGGAACTAGCAAAAGTTTCAGCGAAGTGGTAATGCGTACCCTAGAAATGTAGAGTACAAAGCAAAGCACAAAAAAGACAGGGAGGTGACCTAACCGCATCTATGGGGATCACATGCGACCTGTGAGCGATTGGAGCAATGACAAATCCAAGAGTGTGGGGGCGGAATTCACCTAGTGTAAGAATATTCCTACTTAAACACAGAATAATGCTACACCACAGTATCACTATTTCATTCATTGTCCTGTCTGCAAACAATGTTTGTTCCAAGTGAGGCCATTCATTCCCCCTGGTTTAGAGGCTCTCCTTCATCCTCTAATACTGTCTCAACTGTTAAGCACTTTCATGGAATATTACTTCGGACCAAAGTTTTCTGGCTTCCAGCCTAACCCGGCACACCACCACTCCATTTTCCATGCTCACAACAGCGAAAAAAGGCAGGGGTAAAGTCGTACATAGGGCATCGAGACGCTAGCCGAAGAAGACGTGAATGACGGAAAAGAGGATTTAAACTGGTGAGTGCAGTCGGGTGGGTCCTAGATCTGCCACGCGGCCTTCAAGCTGATTACAGTAAATCAAGCTGACATAGCCATATACGCAATTATTCTTGACCTGTGTTCAAGTTCACTTACTGCAACAATTCAACTTGCAGTGCTTTGCGATGGAGCGAGCTTGTCTTCATGACGACCTCGATGTCCAATGAACTCGTTACGGTGGGGGTAGCCGAATGGCAA
Source organism: Ramaria cf. rubripermanens (assembly GCA_003316465.1). Taxonomy (NCBI): domain Eukaryota; kingdom Fungi; phylum Basidiomycota; class Agaricomycetes; order Gomphales; family Gomphaceae; genus Ramaria; species Ramaria cf. rubripermanens. The sequence goes on from QFFB01000321.1 coordinate 742, forward strand.
AGCCCAATTTTAATTCGAGAATGAGGTCGTCAAGGGATACCGTAACATGGTCTGGTAACTCTTGAGATAAGCTGCAGATACCAGTCTGCTGGCTAGGCATAGAGATCAAACTCAAACATGTCGAATCACCCTGTGAGGACTATATCAAGTCCCAAATGCAGCGTGGTACTACACAACGCCATACGATCAGCAATTGGAACCGAACGTCATTATAAATGAAGAACAACCAAATGGGTCAAGTAGTGACTTGGATCCCGCCAACATTGACTCGTATATTGATTGGGAATGGGGATAATCCATTAAACGGATTTGTGATAAGTGGGACAGCCGCGCGCCCACGTTCAGACGAGGTATGCGTAAGGATCTTGCGCAGTGCGTCTGTGAGAGCTACAGAAAAAGTTGTCTTCAAAGCTTGACGGTCTATTAAAGGGCCTGAATGGGTTCAACGTCGTCAAGGTCAAAATACAGATAATACCACGGTCAGTGTGTGGCTGTCGTAATTCAGCATTGATTACCCTATGGGAGTCGGTCAGGAATGGCGACGGAAGGAACACTAGGGTAGAACCATTCTTCCCAAGCAACTTCTTCCTAAGTTAATTACGTCACTGGTTCAGCATACGGTTCGACGGCCAACTGGAGGGTTATGAATCACCTCCACCGGGCTAAAAATCTGTGTTACTGTCCACTTCTTCTGCCGCTTCTCTGCCAGGGTAAGAATGATCTAACGCAGAAAGCATAAGGGGTGTGGGACGAAAATACCGGGAGAAATATATACCTGCCCACGATTGTGTCTACCGCCCTCAACGGCCTTCCAGAAGGTATTCACCTTCTCGTCTACGAGCTGCTCAATCTCTGGGTCTTTCACCGCTGGCTGCTCGCATGAAAGGGGTGAAGGTGTGTGACACTCAATCATATTGAGTATACGCACTAGAGTTACATCAAGAACCACAGATGTGTGCGGTTTAACTGTTCCTAAAAGCCGATGGAACAGAATGGAGTGCAACAGAGCGCGCAGCACTTCTTTCGTCGTCTGGCGTTCCAGCGCCTGACAGGTGCATCGCGTTAGCTGCTGTATGATACAACAACAACAGTATATCGTACGATATCGATGATAATCACTGGTGGCTTCGCGCCGTCCATGGTCAGACCAGCATGAGACGGATGGTGTCTATGAGCGCCAATCGCGAGTCTTATGTGACCCCTATTCATTATTTAATTCGAGGTTTCTGTGACCTATGTGTCCTTCAACACTTTAGGTGAGTATCTCGACCTCATTACTTTCACTTAACATGGCTACAAATAGAGATGTCATTTGCCTCAGAAGATGATTTGGTGTCACTGCTTACGTTGGCACGCAGTGTAGATATAAAAGTAAAAGGTCCTGTGCTTCCATCGGAATGTAAATGACAAGATACGTGTAAGCCTCCTATGCCATCTTCCATCACACTGGCCAATACGGCCAATCCATTGACAGGATTGCGCCAATGGTACTATCGATAGCCCCCACGTCTCTTTGTCCCACGAGCCACTGATTTCCCAGGTAAATTTGGACTCGTGGTGCAATGGGTGTGAAGTGCTCCCAAAGCAAAGCGTATCATGGGCTATTGCCAGGTCGGCACTAGTGCACACCAGCCGTCAGCCGTCAGCGTTGGATGGTATATCTACAGAACTCTTTGGTGATAAATGTTCGAGTACCCACACCTGGATGGATCCAGCGGACGAAGCCGAGTACGAGGTCGAGGATGGAATCGAAGATCCGTCGAGGTATATCAGAGGTATGACAGTGTTGCGTTGGCTCCAAGATACTCTTGCCTCTGGGAGAAAGCCACCGCTATACCCTTTAAGCTATGGCAGGACGTTACGAGGCAGTTCATTGCAAATTGGTTGGTAGGCTGAGCTCAGGAGTAAGAATTGCCAGGACGTTGCAGAGACCATCTGGGATCGGGAATATAGCGTCAAGAAGTTGGGTTCCTCCTTACTTCGAGATGATCATATTACCCGATGTCTATTAGGATCTTGCTTGGCTGATAACTTGATGCGCAGTGTCACTACGTTCCAGTTGTTCGCCAATATTTCCACGTAGCTAGTTCAATTCCAGGACAAAGACTCAACATAAGTGAATAAGTATGAAGAAACATAGGTAGTATTTGAATTTCATGGCGCGTCGCGTGCCCAGCGAATATCTTTAATTGACCCGAACTCTTTGAGGGACGTCAGCTCGAAAGCGAGCAATCACAGCTTCGCCATTTCGGGCCAATTCTGTTCGATTGATCATTTAAGTTGGACGTTCGACAGACACCCTGTGTACGAGCACTGTGAACTTGTCAAAATACTAGAACTAAAGTGATAATTACGCCAGGCACAGCTGCCAATGTTTTATCGCTAAACGTCCGAAATTTGATTACTGACGCGGCGTCGATCAAAGTGGAATTCTGAATCCGGTGCGGATGGCCCTGATCTACCTCTCTGATATGTACAACAACACGTCGGCTATGACAGCGCAACTAATACCTATGGCAGTTCCGCAGCCTTGGGGACAGCACGGTCTATATGTCCTTGTCTGTTACGAATAATGTTAATGAATCACACCCCTCCAAGTCTTCGCTGACGTCCATGAACGTCGATGACTTTCGGACCTGGTTCACTATTCTGGAGTCTGGTAGACTCACAGCGGTCAGGTTTTTCAACTTTACTACGCACATGAACACCTACTAATACAAAATTATAGTACTGCAATCGTTCGTGAACATATATATCATGTGCATCATCATATTTTGACGCGCATTGATGGTCTCTCAGTAGCGAGCTTAGCTGTATTGGTATATGGCCTGCATTCTCCACCATTATCTATTGACAGTCACTCGGTAGGTGTATGACCATATACTTACGCTGGAACTTGAAGTCAAACTTGTATGGCCTGCTTCATGGAGTATTGCGAAGATTTTGTACTTCGCCACGAAATATCTTGTCTTCGCGGATGTCAGTCTAAACTTGTGCTGTACGCCTTTTTTCTTGGATGATGCTCATGTGTATAGCTAAAGTGAATTGTGCCTTCTGTTCATAGTTCATCTAGCGCCTGCGTCAATTTCCCCTAAAATGTGCACCCTTTTTTTCCTGCTGTCAGGGTGTGAGTCCCGAGTCACACATTGTATGCTCATTTCCCATAGACATTCTGCTGATACTTTGTCGCCAGCATTGATTATGCTGGGCACACTCATCGCAGAGTGTACGGTTTTCCATAGTTGCACAAAAGGACGCATAATTACTTAGACCACTCCCTCAGTGACATTGGTTTTTCGAACATGGGTCATCTGGGGTGGTGATCGCAAGATGGCCTTAATCCTTCTCACCACTACACTTCTCCTAAGCGTGCCGACAGCCATACTTGCGTATTTTGGATGGAAGACCATGGAATGTGACTGCGAATCTTTTATATTGGCACACATAGAGTACTCATGAGCCTATTCGGTCATGCAGTTACTACGAGTCCTGTCCCACGACTTTTGAGCTGCTGGATGTCAAAGGGAACTAATCGCGTCCTTTTCGCCTCCTATATACTTCTCTGCCTGTTTGAGTCAGGTGCGGTACTTTCAGCCCGTGTAATCCTTTCTTTACCAACAGTTTCTCAGCCATCATGATATCGACTATATACAAGGGATTAGAACACTGTGAGTTTTGCAGAATGTCTCATGATTATGCATGCAGGTTTATCCCAAGGCGAAGTCCGATTCAGCAGGTCAAAGGTGGCTGTGACGTTATATCGAGATGGTGAGGACACAGCGCTGTCGTGCTTGGTTTTACTTACAAGATAAATAAAAACAATTGAAAGGCCTTATATATTATGTATACCTATTCGGTATGTATTTGCCCATTGCTTTAGCCTTGCTCTAAGTTAGTGGTTAACTGTCAAAGTAGGTTTCTCTCTGCTCAATATTATTATTATATTGTTAAAGGTACGATCGTCCTTCCTGCTCACCTTCCTTGCGAATGAATATCTCAACAGCCCGGCGCATCTCTCATATTGTTAGTCCCAATGTCTCCTTACCAGTCCAATGTACCACCCCACTAACTTTGGCTGCTATAGAATGCAACGCGTAATGCACTCCATCCTCACCACCCGCATGCTCATCAACCTCCGCGAAGCTGCCTCTCGAGACCTCGGAAGATGGGCGCCGACAAGCACATGTCAGCGCTCGGTAATGTCTATCCCCGAACCCGCCCTGGGGTTGAGCAGGATTCAGACCCCCATAGCGTAGCTTTCGATATATTTGTTGGGAGGGGGAGTTGTCCGCGCAGTCTGGTTGAGGGCGCATGAAAGGTATATATAAGCCCTGCTATGTAGGGACTGTACGATGTATTCTAATAAACATGATACGTTGATACGACATTACATGAACAGAGAAGCCTAAGTCGCGTTTAATTTTAGGTTTCTGGTTTTAGGTCATCTAGTTTATCCTTTTATTTCTTGTGTGTCTTGGTCCAGCCTTATACTTGCTGTTGTCCCATGTAAATTAGTCACATAACACACCGGGCCCGGTATGGGTGCTGGTTAGGCTTATTACTCTACTAGTACACCAAATTCTTCAAGATAGTTCGCGCTTTATAAAGTGGGCCACTAATCAACGCCTCTCATGGCTAAGCCGCATTGATAGCGTCCAGGCCCTAGAGCACAAACTAGTGCGGAGCGTGCAGAAATTTGGATGTGAAAGTATTGGATCCATATCAACATTTTATGTATGATAACCTCGACGTTCCAAGTCCAGGACTTAAAGTGGGGCAGATGTATCTCAGGCTTATTCACCGGTAGTCCCCGCAACCTGGGAACGAGAAAAACGCGTATTAGTAACTGAGTAGAATGGTGCCATCTTTAGTATCACAGGAACAGGAGAGCGAAGAGAAAACTGTGTCAAGAAAGTAGCAAAAAGGAGGAACGATGAAACAGAAGAAGAAAGAAAATAAATAAAAATAAACGAGTCACTATCACTCACCACATTCCCATGCACCCCCCAGCTCACGCCTAGCCCAAACACGATCCACCCCAAAACGACAATACCCACAGATATAGCAAGCATTGTCCACGCAAGCCGTGAATGTTTTGGCCCCAGCACCTTAAGGTCGTACTCGCGCTCTGTCAATGTTGTATGGTTGTTGCCAGAAAGCGAGGCCTCTCCCAGTCCGTCGAGTCTGCAGATCTCACGACTGAGCCGGCTTGGTGTGACTTGGGCGAGGCGTGCGGCTGGCAGAAGGGTCCACCATGGGGTGCTCATGAGGAGAAGTGATCCGGAGAGCGCGACAGAAATAAAGGCATAGGCGAGCCAAAGTGCAATGGCGCCTATGTGGGATAGTTAAACCGTCGCAAAGGGGATCGACCATAAGGGAAAAAATAAGGGAAACGTAAGTGAAGACGGCGAAAGGGTGAGGATAAGCAAAATTCTGGGTACTGGTGGGGATACAGTAGACTAACCGTCGAGGGATCCATGAGAGCTGTCTTGTATCTTGCCGGCGGCGGTGGTAATGATTACAATGGATGCCTGTACGACCGATTCTGTGTTCAGGGACGCGGTTCAGCGGTGAAAACCAAATAGAGAGGGGGGAGGGGGATGCACGCTACACACTTTTAATGGCAAAAGCTGTAGCGAAATAGCGAGGGTCGGGAATAACGTTACGAATAATTTCTACTTGCGGGGCAGGGGTGAAGCACTATAGGAGGATTATAAGTATGGCACTTCCTAAAGACGCTAGGGTTTAAATGGGGAAATATTCTTGCCTGTGCGAGGGCGTAAAAGACGTACGCGGCGACAAATGTCGGTAGAGAATGGCTGAATTTGAGGAAGAGCATTGAGACGAGGAATGTGATACTTGACAGGAACACTGAAGGTAAGGCAAATAAAATGACCTTGCTTAAGTACATGTTAGCGAAATAGCACGAGGTACCTACGGAAGGAAACGCGATGTCCGAATACGTCTATCCATATGCCGAGAAAGGGAGTGATGCCGATGGGGAGGAGAAGGTAGAGACTGGAAACCCAGCCACTCACGACAGCACCTTTTTCCAGGCGCTGCTGGGCAAATTGTCTTTGGAAGCCCGGCACGTAAGTATAATATATTGTCTAGAAGATAAGTCATATATCATACTTACGTGGAGATGGACACAAAACTCTGCACGCCCGCGTTTTCAAAGACAGCGAATGCAACGATAATCCAGAAGGTTGTGCTGAGTCGTCTGACAGCCGTAAGACTGAAGACATTACGCTGCACGACGCCTTGGTGGTGCGTGCCGTCTGTCTGATCGGTGATATGATAGTGGGAACGGAGGAAACGGTCAAGGAAGACGAGGCCGAATGCGCAAAGGAAAGAAAAGAGGGAGATGCACGCGCTGATCCAGAGGGACCACGCGAATGAGCCAAGGCTGGATGTGATAACATTGGCAGTGGACTGGCCAACAAACTGGCCGAGGTTTGCAATAGACCAGACCATCTGGAGGGTAAAGGTCAACTGTCGAGTCATGCTGACATCATTACGGCGTGCGGACTTGCCCCGATGGAGAATGCGAACCCGCGTCCAGGAGCAAAGTACGTAGAAAATATGCGGTGCTGGGCGTTGTCGAGACTCCCATCACCGACGGCGGCGATGACTTTTCCGACAATGAGGAGCGTGAAGCTGTTCAAGTGGTTGGTCGCTGCTCCAGCCATGACTACGGAGCCGGCAAGGTGGAAAAATGCCAGGACTACGGACAGCGATGCACCACCCCATTTGTCGATTGCGAAGCCGAGAAAGATGCAGAGGACGGCGTTGACGAGGTTTGTTACGGCGACGAGGGTAGCAAATTCAGAGTTGTTGATGTGGGTATTCTTGATGATGGTCGTTTTGAGCGCAACAATGAGACCCTGGGTTACGTTAGTATGGTCAATAGTGTATTAATCTGTGTTAATATGTCTGTAGAATCTCACTTACGTTGGACCAATGGTTCCCAACTACGGCGTGATGGTTATATGTCAGTGCTACGGACATGAGATGCATACTGAAGTACCCACAGCTGCATAAACATGTAAGAATGATCATACCCATTCTCCACGAGATGGGGAGCTGGGGCTTTCTTCCATTTGGGGATGGAATGGAAGCATCTGACTTGCTTTTGTTGTCGTCCGAGACGGCGTCACCGTCGCTCGGCTTTTCAGGTGTCTCACGTCCAGCAGTATTCATAGGGATAATTGCCATCGGTATCACACGTTGGGGGCGGGAGCTAGTGCCCACAGCGTTTCTTTTACCTTCGGAGGGTGTCGTTCGTCTGGGTAGCGATCTTATCTGATTTGGAGTCTTCAGTCTATATAAGAAGTTTGGAAGTGTAAACGCCTCTATCAGATTGGTGATAAGATGATAGCCCTTGGCGCATGTGCTGTAATTATAGGAGTCGCTGCATAGCTTGCCTTTTCGCCTCTGCACCGCAAATTAGCGGCCATGTCAGGTAGGCAGGCTCCCAACAGGCTCCTCTACCTTGCGGTAACACCATGTGTAATTTTTTTGATTTCCCTAGTTGGCTTCGTCATTGCCTGGAATTTCCCGGATTCAACCCATGCTTCCGGATAACAAACCTTCATATTCATTGGCAGGCATACGCCGGTGAGCCCTCCGTGCTACGGACCCTATACTTCGGGACACTTCCTTTTCGTTGTCGGATACCCCACTGATTTAGTACCATTACGACCATTCGTTCAGCACTCGGCCGTGGACATGAAATTATACCCAGTTCAGTGGTTCAGAGTAGACCAGCCTGTCGGACTTTGTTACTGCGTTAACGTCGTAGACAAACTGGGTAGACAGACTGGGGGATTTCGCGCGATTTAGTAGGGCTCTCCCGGCCGGGATGCCCGGTCCCCAAACCTCGCGAGAAATACATTGCCCAGGATCTCGGCCATCCAGCGCTAGTTCAGTTGGCAAAAAAAGATCGCTGAGCGTCGAACTACAGCTTGTCCACATATCTCACGCACTATAGCTGGGTACTAGGAAGTAACATCGTAAATGAGAACCATTGTGATTACTATTCCCAACCCTCACAGTTGCAGGATGTATATGTCTCTGGCGTCAGCACATATCCATCATACTGCCCCCATTCAAGCACTGCAGGAAGAATAGGCGCTAGATAACAGTACAAATAGAACCTGATTATCAGTTCAAAACCAGCTGGAAACCAGTTCTATAGAACTGATTTCTAGCTCCCAAAGTGTTCTTGATGCCTTTGGTCATTTACTGATTTCCCATAGTGAAAATGTCCCACTTTGTACTGATTTATAGTTCAAAATTAACTTAATTCTAGCCTTATTGGGACTGATAATAAGTACATTGGGAACTGTATTTTAGTTATAATGAAAGCACAGAGCAGAACAGACAGCCACATCCTTAACACACATGCTGCTATAATATTGCCCACATGCTCATGGCTGCTACACATCCCAGCACTAGCCTGCTCCAAAATCAACCTACAGTGCTCCTATGTCCACCTGACAAGGGTGTGCTAGCACTACTGTTGCTGCTTGACACCGTGGTTACTGTTGTGGCCTGTGGGACTCCATTGATAGTTGTGCCCATGGATGGGTTGCTGAGGGATGCCACTTCTGTTTTCACTGCATAACAATGCCAGTACTAAATCATATGAGCAAGGGGCTGTACAGATACATTAATTATGTATCGGGGAACCAGCTGCTGTTGGCTTGGGAAGCCATGACCGCCAAAGAAAGCTGGCTGTTTGTATTACTTTGCATGGTTGACATGAATCTGACCTGGGGAGCATCCACTGATGGATGGGTCAGATTTTCAAAATAGAACAATGCCAGATCACTATGAAAAAATTATGGTGGTATTGTCATAGCAGGATACCCGGATGAATTGAGCTTACAATTTAAGGAGTGGATCACTGAGACTCCACAAGTATAAAAAGCCATTGTGTGGCAGATTGGTCACAACAACATTAGATTGACGACTTTTATGTTTCCCCCCTCCCTACTTCTCCAAATGTGTGCATCCCCATGTTAGAGTCTCTATATAAAAGACATGCATCTATGTTGGTGGACTGGAAGCTCACCTGAGGATAAAGGGTGAGGCTGTTGCATGCCAATTCTTTACAGGTGTCAGACATGACCCAGAGATCACTTGACCTGGGGTCAAGCATGAGTGGTGTTTCTGTCTGGCCCACCTTGATCAAAACACTGTACATTCTGCAAAGCACTATTGTTCGAGCATTGGAGGCATTACTCACATATCTTGGAAGTCACCAAGATTAGTTGACCATGTTGCAGTTCCCACCCTGCAGCTCACTGGTACCTGGGCCACAGGTTCAATGTAAGTAACATTACCGTCAGTGTTACTGATATCCTCATTATCAATAGCTATCACACTGTTGGTTCTTAGTGGCAGGTTGAATGTCATCTTTCCTGGAGACCCAGCAAGACTTCACCATGGCTATTTGTGAAATGTAAGTTGTAATATATGTGCATGGTAATAATGAAGTACAATGACCTACATTTAGTCATGGAGTTCTAGATGGACTTTGCATCCATTCGTCTGGACTCCATGGCCTGAAAAAAAATCTATAGCATCAAAGCAGTCACAGATTGGTAATAAGACTCATGGGTAACTAATGGCTGTAGGCT
>QFFB01000325.1:0-25225 GCA_003316465.1 Ramaria cf. rubripermanens
AGGTCCCAGTGTTTGATGCTGAAGGACAGGTGGAGAGGGATGAGGTGCTATTATTGAGGGAAGGGTCAGTAGCAGACAGCATGTTGGTGGAGTTGGAGAATGATACTCTCATTCCCGCTTGCTTGTGACGCAATGGTGGGGAAATGATAGAAGACAGAGGGGGTATAGGCCCCGTAGGTTGCGACGCGGTGGTTGTGGGCAGAGGTGGACGCGACATTGTAGTAGATTTCCATGCTTTGCTCAGGCAGAATCCAGAATTGAGCATGCACTGCTGCTACTATTTACTAGTATCTTATACTCTCTATTCTAGAGTTTCCACCAGTGGCAGTAATTATATAATTGTGCAGATGTATAAAGCTACGCTGCTTCGGTACTTACTAACTTGTGAATGATCAATGATGTCGACGTGGTGCAAAAGTCTTACGGTAATTATCCTTGCAGTATACCAAGCTCACGTGTGAAATCGACTTGATTTACTCGCCCCAGGTATCGACGCAGGACCAGAATGCAACTCTTGAGTTCCATCCCTGGAAATATGGGTTTCCGAGGCCAAACCAAACTGGATCTAAATTGACAAACAACGCAGCAGAAAACAACGATAGCGTGAGGTAATAACAACACAACGCAGGATGAAAGGTACTACCAAACAATAAAAAATTGTGTAAGGAGTTCTAGTTCAGATATCCGCGGCACTTGGCAGCGCCACAGAGGCAGGGTATCTACAACAAGGTATTAGTCAAGCCGTAATAATGAGCACTTAGAACCCTAACCTTTTCTTGTTCAATGGGAAAGTGGTAGTCTGTATGCAAGACCACTTGTCAATAGGGTGATGATGCCAGAACTTTATGAGGACGCACCGTAGGTGATCTCATCGCCAAGCTCGATGTCTTGTTTAGCGTAGATAACGATCTTCTTTTCACCACTGATAGTGATGATCTTCGCAGTACAGTTCGGGTCGCATGAATGATTAATCAAGCGCCTAGATCCAATGATCAGTTATCCATTTACTTCTTTACCTTTACAACTCACCCTAAATTGCCTTTCTTGGTAGCGTCCACCACGAGATCGTCATCAATCCTGAATAGATAACTGCTCCCAATACCCTGCCGCTCGTATGCTTTCTCTCTCTTGTCCGCTACAGCCTGTCGGATAACCTCGCCCACATACTCAATTACCATCTCGTTCTTAGCAATCTTTTCCATCGCGTACAGCCCCCAATCATGAATAGGGCTCCTCGCGAACCGGAGCTGCTTCTTACGAGTCTGAAGCTGGTTGAACTTGATGAGGACGCTGTCTTTATTCCCGACCATGCCTGCATCTGCCATGCTGAGTGCGAGGGCCTTGTTGAGATCATCCACACCTCGAGCCTGTACACGGGCACTCGCACGGTTCGAGCGTGACGACGTCAGTGACTGCTGTGGAACCACAACAGAATCTAAAGCGTTCTTTGGTTGTGCATCCGCTCGAACATTATACTGTGCGACGTAGGCTGCCTTCTCCGTGTGAGGGATCTTGTAGTATCCTTCAGTACGAGCGGAGCCTGTCATGTGAACACGGAAGCGAGGAGGAGTGTTCGCAGATGCGGGTAAAGTCGTGGTTGCTGAAGAAGGCGAGGAGGGCTGAACAAAGGTACCTAGCACTCCCCCAGCTACGGCCTTGGCGAAGTACAAATCCTCATCGTCTTGACAGATACCTATTGCAACAGGATCTGGTTGCGGCGTTGGTGGACGCTGTGGGGGAGGGGAGAAAGTTGGAGTCGCGGGTGAAGACGAGAACGCGCTTTTTGGTTCAGGAATGTCAACCACAGCAACAGGCTCTGTGAGCCCATCCGACGGGGTGACCATGAGAACATTCTCAAGTACTGCTTTGGGCTTGGTATCCTTCTTCCTTGGCTTCTTTTTCGTCTTGGATGTTTTCTTGGTCGACCGAGGCGGGGGCACGTCTTCAGTCACAGCCTCGACTGATGCCACCAGAGTCTCTTCGCTGTTGGTAAGACTAGTGACATCTGATCCAGCCTCTGTCTTACGCTTCTTGGTTTTCTTTCCGACTGGCGAGTCCTCGGTTGCAACCTCGTCCTGCGGCCGTTTCCTAGGGCTGAGTCGCAACACTTCAAGGGGTGGAGGTGTGAGTGGAGACGGCTCTATGGTCAACGGGTAGTTTTCCTCCTCAGATTCTACGTCATCTACGACTTTAACGGCAGCCTTCTTCTTCTTCTTAGGAGGAGGCTCTTCATCGTCCACCTTCGTCTCCACAACCTTCAATGATTCTGTTTCAGCGGCCATTTCCTCCGCCTTCACCACCTCCTCTCGCCGTCGCTTCTTCTTGAAACTCAACCCTTTCAATCCTGTTCCTGCACCACCCATCTTAGGCATGGCATGCTCGGGAAGCGCATTAGTTCTGCTCTCCCTTTCCTTCTTCTTCCGTGCACGCTCTTCATCTGCAATCTTGAGCACCCGCTCGCTAATGATCCATCTTGCAACGTCCGTTTGTAGTTTCTCTTTCAGCTCGATCATGATGATCTCCCGGGCATGGCTCACGAGTGTAGCCTCATCCCAAACGCTCTTCACGTCAGCCCTTAGATCTCGCTCTGCGTGTGTAGGTGGGGGAGGTGGTGGATGCACAGACATGTTCAAGGACCGGCCATGTAGCTGACGAGTGCTAATGACGAGACGTGATCGCCGAGCTATGTCGCGCGCGTTGAATGTAATATACCAGTACGGCTGATCCTCCAGCACCTGTGAGGAACGAGTACAAATGAGCTTCTTACGAAAACGGAGCTTATGCAAAACAAATGCTGTACCTTATCGACGTCAAAGCCATTAAACATGCCACGAACCTCCATCTCATTCACACCTAAACCCGCGGCATCGACCTTGATATGCTCAAAGGGATTTCGAGAGAGCTCTGCAAGCACATCATCCTTTACCTTGCCTTTACCTGGACTGACATGTACGCCCAGCCCGGGACTGGTATGGATGGCCACACCCAAGTTCGTGTCAATGGGGCGTGGTGAAGGCGTCCTCGGCGGTTGTCCAGATGCCACCCACGACATAGGCCATTTGGGTATATTGTTAGCCTTCGAATCTACGGGGGCTTGTGGCGTATACGGGTGTAGATGTGGTTGTGGAATCGGAGAAGAAAAAGGTTTTTGTGGGAGAGTTCCAAGATGTTGTCGGTTAGCCCAAGGTGGAGGCCTTCCGCTCCCGCTCGCAAACTCCTCTGGAATGACATGGATCGGCCCAGGTTCAGAGTTAGGGTTCTGGGAAAATGACAGAGCAGTACTCAGTCGTGCCTTTACAAGAGCTGCTGGTGGACGGCGAATACGCGCGGGAGAGATCGGGCCTGGTCCAGCAGAAGGTAACGAAGAGCTCGGTGTTCGTGCAGAGCTAGACGGTCCTGCGTGCGCATTAACATTTGGAGTTAAGATAGGGAGCTGAGCTGGAGGCACACGTGCTCCACCTGCGTTGAGAGGGGGTCGCGAAAATGCGTTAGTGGACGGTGTACTGTTTCCATTGGACATCTTCTGGGCAATAATGTGAGGTGTGATTCCCGCGTCCCTCACACTCTTTCCCTTCTCGGGATCCCGTCTTCTTCTCGCCTTCTCCTTTCGCTCCTCTTCTTTCTCCTTTAAAAACTTGGCAAGCTTCGTTTTCTCTCCATCAAACTCCACGGTCATTACTTCAGTTCTGCTACCAGTATGTGCCACGCCAGTTAGTGGCTTCCCGTGTGACTTCTGGAGCGCGAATGATGCGATGGCATGCGATTCAAATCTAGGGACAGTCATTTGGATATACGGTGAGATAAAGGCAAAGTGTCGTACTTTATCCAGACAACCCCTAAAATGGCACCTGTCGCTTTGTCTACTTGTTGGTCAAAAGCTTGCAAGTCGCCAAACTTGCGGAAATGAGCACGGATATCATTTGCAAGCACGAGTGGACTGAGTCCCCGGACGAGAATGGCACAGGGTGGGGGTGGGCCAGTCGAGTGTGCATCGTGCTGTGTATGGTTTGGATAAAACGTACAATCACAACAATGAAGGACATACCTCCCAAGGTGGTATTAGATACATCTTTTCTCTGACTCCACGCACACTCTTGAGTTCCGCACCGAGCCCACGAATACGACGGCGCGGGTCTTTGACGCCATCCATACCCTCACTGCCGCCATCCGTTCTTACAACAAGCTCCCTCTCCTTCTCCTTTGGGCGCCTAGAACGCTCCCAAGCATCTGCGCAGTAATAGTCATATATAACCTTCCAGTTACCCTTGGGCATGCCATCCCACTCTGCTGGAGGCAACACTTGCGATGCGAGCTCCGGGGAGGGATCGAGTGGTGCAGATGAGGTCGTAGGGGCCGGCGATTGTTTGAGCACCTCTGACGGCGGTGGGGAGTTGGGTGCGAGCGGCTTTGGTGGTGCCGGTGCTGGCGGTGCTGGCGTTGCAGGTGGTGCGGGTGGTGCGGGTGGTGCTTCTGGCGGTGGTTCCTTCGGCGGAGTTGGGGTTTCTTGCTTTAGTGGTGGTGATGGTGGTGGTGATGGTGGTGGTGATGGTGGGGGAGGTGGTGGTGCGGCTGGAGGCGGTGCTATGGGAGGTGGAGGTAAGGATGGGAGGGGCGGTGGAGCAGACGGCGGAGGTGGAGGCGGGGTCGTGTGGCTTGGTGGGTGTGACCGGGGAGGTGGTGGTGTTGGTTGTCTCTGTGGCGGACGTATGGTAGACCAGCCATTCGTGTGAGGAGCACGACCACCATTGAGTAAATTACTACCTGAGCTTGAGGTATAACCAGAACAGTTAACAGAACCACCAGCGGCGCTGGCACCTGACGGCCCAGTGGGTGGCTTGGGACCTGACCAACCATTGTTTTTCGATGTTGGAGCAAGCCTCTGCTGATGTTGGTGTTGATGCTGTTGTTGAAGATATCCGCGTTTCTTGCTGTTTGAATTATTGAAACCTCGCGGCGCAGTTGGCGGCGTCGGCATAGACGGCGAGCTTGAGCTCGATGCAGTGGGCGCCAGGACAGGCTGCGAGACCGACGAGGATACAGAAGATGACGAGGAAGGATTTAGAGAAGACACCAAGGCCCGTGGCCCCTTTGGGGGAGCCTTGCCTGTCATCGTTGTGTCAAACGATATGGCGGCAACAAGATCGCTATTAGCAGGCAAAACCCGCGCTTGACCCACAACAGCCATCATCCAAACCCATGGTTTTATTGTTCTGCATTACATCTTTGTTACGAGTATCCTAGTCTTTTTCGTCACGCTCAAATCCATACAACATCCTCGACCACAAGGGAAGTCCAGCAGGTTGAAAATGTCGGCATCTGGCGATTAGGAGTCAAGGGCTCAACGAGTGACAAGCACATACGATCGCGCTGTGGGCCAGGATATCGTTGTAAGTTGTGTAAGTTGATAAGGGAACCTCAACCGAATATCTGCTTATGGTTTCCTATGCTCTGCATGGCGAATCGCTCCTCAGGACTGAAAGTATGAGGACCACAATTACATGGACATTGGGTAAAGCAAGGCCTCTTTCGTCAAATGCAGATGAAACGACGAAGTCTGTAGTCTGGGAGCAAAGGTAATCCCATAAGGACGAAGTTACATGGCACGATGCGTATTCACCTTACGCTTTGCGTTATGTTCAGACTTGACTTTGAACCGCCAAGGGCGCCAGATATGCTCTACTCCAGCGGTGCCAGGCAGACGTGACGGCATCTTCGAGGCTGCTACAGCCCTAGGGCAGCGCTGCGGAGTTCACGATCATCAAATAGTCGACTGCCCATCTAATTTGGGACGAGGATAACTGCATGTATCCAATATGAAGAAAGATATGCTATGGAAAAGGGCACTACTTGGTTAGTAGTGGAAGTTTTGCTGGGCAATGCCAATCAGTGCCACCGGCGTAAGTAGAGAGAGAGAGAGATTTATCAGCGAAGTCTCTGCTTGCCTGAGGTACTGATTGGTTGTTGTTGAGCGGCTGTAGCCCCGTGGTTAAGTTTATCCAATATGGGGACATGTGATGGAAAGACTTGATCGGCCTTTGAATTCCAGTGGCCACTAATTTTAGTAGTACACTACGAACTAATACATGGATGGAACACCTGCAGTAATGTGCTTACTGCTATAGATACATATGGGATACAAAATATCTCAGCAAAGTCATCTAAGTGGTGTGGAGGGATTGCAGGTGGTCAGCACGCATTCCTTCCGCAAGACTGCGAGGTTCGACAATCCAAATAGCGGCAGCCATACTGTCCTCAACACCATTTTCGGCACGTCCCCTTGAGCGTGACTTAATGGCCGTCGCACCCTCGCATCCATGCTTTACTCCCTTCATCTCACGCAACAAAGCTTTGACACTTGCCTTGTTAGCTGTGAGAGTTGTCATCTCCTCGTAAGCACCGATCAGCATTGACTCCACCGTGTGCACAGTGAGCTTCGTGTTCATCCTCGTGACCTTAGCGCGTGCCATCTCGCCGTCCTTTCTGTATAGCCCGGGGTGTGGGGCATCATCACAAGAGAGAATGTGACGACAAGTCTGGATGAGGTGGCCCCAGAATAACGAAGAAACACTTCGAGGAATCTCATTGGTGTGAGAAGGGTGTATATGTATCGGAAGAAGGGAGGGAAAGAGGTGTATATGTATCGGAAGAAGGGAGGGAAAGAATGATTGACTGTATCGAGAACCACGCCAGAAATCTTCTCGGCAACGGGATACTTCCACCGTAAGGTCAGCAGGGAAGAGTGCGTGTGCTCGTCGCCTTTCGTCCTGGCCCCCAATTTTTTCCACTATTTGGAGGCAGCGATCACGAGCCTCCTCGGTAGCCCAGAACTCAGTGACGTTGTCCTGGGCAGATTTCAGGCGTCCCACAACCTCATCGATAAGTCCGCGTTCCATCTCTTGCATACATTGAATTGACAGAGCTCGGGAGTGCTTGCTGTACTCTACATCCGCCTCAGTTGCCGTGGTCTTACGAGCAGAAGCGGCCGTTGTACTGTTCTTGCCGAGCTTCCAGGAACGGGCGCAAACAGGCATCCGAAACCTAGACCAAGCTCCGTCTTCATTCTGCGGAAGTTCGGCATGCGAAAGGTCAGATACAAGCGCAATAAGCATGGACAAATCCATGTTGACCCGATTCGTCGGATGAAACTGCACAGGCCGCGATCGACACAGAGAGTTGATGATTCCCCCATCGCAATGAAGACTCCGAAATGTACGTTCCCCTAGTTGAACATCGATTCCCAAACATCCAAGTGAGTGAATAGTCTGCGCTATTCGTGGATCTGTGTCGCCGTCAGGTGGCTCTAGTTGCAGCCGTGTAAGGCGCAGCGTTACACTTGGTTTCTCGTTCGTCCCAGCAATGGGCACTGTACTGGCTGCAGCAAGAGCTTTTCCCATGCGAAGAAGAGAATTATCCTGGGCAGTGGGTGGATTGAATGGCTCATCATCATCAGAGTCGTCTTCCGAACCAGTCAAATACGAGTCGGACTCGCGAAACTCCGCTAAAATCCGCGAATTCTTTATCCTGTCCGAGAATCAGTTGGTAAAATACATAAAGACCTCATGGATGAAAATAAATCACGTGTTGACGCGTATCCACTTACGACCTTCGTCGGCCACTATATCGACTTTTATACCGCCGGGTTTAGCACCTGCAGTGCTCTTTTTATTTTTACCATCTGGGGGTTCAAAATTTTTTCCAACAGCTACAATTGGAGGTGGGGCCGACAAAATTTCATTCCAGACAGCGACGAAATATGAAGCATTTGTTGATAACTCGGACCCATGTTCTGACCTGGCGAGGAACTGGTCAAACCAGAGCAGACCCAGTTAAACATTTTACCCAGAGTTAAATATCAGGGAGAAAAACAGACGAAACAGACCCTTACCTGTTCGAGAACTTCCACTTCTCTACTGATTGAATCTCTGAAGATACGCAGACCTATTATTGGGTCTCCATTTTGAGTATATCCATCGCCGTCAATGATGGGCGGCCTATTCCCTCGAGATTCAAGGACAGGAATGGATTGTAAGATCTGACGCAGCTGCTGCAGTAACTCATCGAGTGGCTGCTGATATAGAGTCATGACGCCGTCGGAGCTCAAAAAGACGGCAACCAATCCACGAAAAAGACACGAGAGTTCTTTGCAGTTTCTGCTTTCATGTATCAGTGCGTCCCTTCTTCAAATTCATTGAATGTGTTCATATCTGTGGTTGGGGCGTTAGCATTGTCCATTTTGTTGTCGTTGTAGCATTGTGAGAAAACTAGCCAATACGCTTACATAATCAGTAGGCGTGCTGAACCTTTGCCGACAGTTATGGCGTCCACAACACGCCGTATAAAAATTACGCACTCTGCGTCGCGTGCCGTCGTGCCAAGCAGTCCCTCTGATTCTGTCGCTGCTGGTGGGGAGGGGGAGGCAGCCATATCTGACGGTCTTTCTGGCTCGGCACCATCTGAAATTGAGGAAGCTAACGAGACGGCTACCGATATCGATGCCACCGAGAGCGTTTCTGGTTCTGATGGGGATGCACCAGCTGAGTCATCTCGTGGGAGGGGGAGACCAAGAGGAAGGCCACGTGGGTCGAGGGCTGGTCCTGGGAGACCAAGGGGGAGGGGACGTGGACGTGGAAGAGGGAGGGGGAGTGTAATCTTGAGACTTCCGGGAATGGGGGGAGGGGGTGATGGCGATGGCGAGGAAAGCCAAGGTGGTGAATTAGGAGAAGACGGGGAAGGCGAGTGATTGTTGAGCCTCTGAAACCACTTGATTCTATTGAATCATTCTCATTCATCTGATGGAACCAGTGATGGGAGGCGGTAAGCCATTCAGAAAGGTTGGAGGGCAGGTGTACGTGCTTGAAAACGATGAACTTCTGACCGAGGATGATCCAAAAGGCGACCAAAAGATTGACAAGAACGGAGTTCTCCAAGGCGGTGAGGTCGGATATAGCCAAATTGCAGAATACTTGCTCACGTTAGCAATCAACGCCCAGACCGCCAATTTAAAGCGCAGACATTCATCCTTCCCCATCGTCATCCCACCCGACAATATATGCTTGCCATAGAAGCTGCACGGACGTCGGGATACAAAGATTCTTTGTACTACTTCCGACGAAATCCGCTCATGCATAAGCTCGTGTGCACGCAGACCGAGAAAGATGAACTCATTGCAGCCGGTACGATTCCATCACACATGCGGACTAGGAGTGTTACTCTTGTAACTGCAAGAAGTGCATACAAGCAGCATGGCGCTAAGATGCTCCGCGGTTGGTCACACTTTTCCATATGACATGTTTGCGAGGACGTTTTTGACTGCGTGTAGGTGGTAAATGGGTGGAAGACGACTACTACGAAGAGAAGGCACTGACAGATACTCTCGCGAAAGGACTCAAGCCTGGAGATCTTGTAGGGGAGCTTACTGACCTTCTGTCGTATGCTTCCACAAAAGACCCTGTAGCAGCACAATCCCAGCCCTCGCGTGGTGATGGCACCTCACGCGGCGGCGGCGTCACACTCTATAAACCAGGTGGCCCAACGACTTTCTTCGGCGGAAACGGCCTGGGGCCCTTCGACGGTGACTTGAGTATGATCAAGAAAATGGCAATACAGCGAGATGGAGTAGATCGTGAGAATTGGATGTGGACAGCTGCGAGTAAGGTGCAAGAATGGAATGAGGAATGGACAAAGGCGCGCAGAGAGAGGATGAAAGTCTGTGGAGGCGTGTTGTCCGCGGATTCGAACGGCGCAGATGTTGACGGTCCAGAGACGAAGCGGAGGAAGATGAACGATGATTTGCCTTTGGGAGTATATGAGCCGCATTCAGGAATTGTGCATTGTAAGCTTCATTGCTACCAGGTCTTATTTATGCTAACTTGACATGCAGATCGCGAGGACACGCAGCCAACACAAAGTCGGTGGGAGCTCATGAGCGAGAAGAAGCCAAAGGAGGTTTTAGGCGGGTCGAGAGTTGGCGCTAGTGCATGGGGACTTGCATGGGTCGACACAATGATAGAGTTGCCACCAGACGAGGAGGAAGTGAAACATAACGAGGCAAAAAAGAAAACGGTTAGCTGATTCGAATCAACTTAAGCATGTGCACTAGACTCATGACAACACTCTGGGAGTAAATAGTAATTTGCTCTCGCTGGGTACTTGAGAGCAATGTGACAGTTCTCAAACATGTGCATATTCATGAGAAGCAAACAAAAAAAACATAAATTGAGTTTTGGGAGGTTGGAACAATATTTGTAATTTTGACGGCAACACTCGACTGCGAAGTGTCGCAGTACCACGCTATCTGACAGAAACCATAGCAGTGGTATGAAACGCGGCGGCAGGATCAAGTCGATCATTAGCTAGGGGACCAGATCGCTCCATCGGTCATTGAAGTCGACGACGACCGCGATTCCTCGTCAAAGATTTACTCTAAAGAGACGGTCAGCTCCCACACTGTCAAACGACAACTGTGGATCAACGTACTCGAACGAGCCCTCATCTTTCGGCGTTTGCGCCTGAGCCTGCGAGACCTTTTCTTCTTCCACTTTTCACGCATCTTGAAAAATTGAGTTATTATCGCAACTTTCCACGTTCTGAGATTAATAGGAAAGTGCTCACGTATGATCAAGTTGTGGAAGGTGGTGGTTGAGAGAGAAGCACCCGTCCCATGCTGAGCTTGAAATAGGGTTCCTTGTCGGACATTGAACCACACTGCTACTGTACAGTTATCTGTAACTTAACCCACGTGATCCTTGCACACATGGCGCCAACCAAGCGTGTCCCAACTGCTTTCCACTCTGAGCTATCAGAGTACGCGTCTCTCTTGCGCGCAATCCGCACAACTTCTACGCTTGACATCGTACCGCAGTTGACCAAAATCAACCATCATGTCGGGACCTCGGATCGTGTCTCAGATCAGGAGGGTAGCGAGGAAGAGGCACAACTGAACGATCTGAATGCTTTACGAGATGCATTGGTGTTTACTGAAGATTGTAACCTGAAGACAGGCTCGAAACGCCCGGCTCAGAATCAGACTTCATCAAAGCGCACTAAGCGGCGGAAGAAGACGTGGAATGATGATAACTGGACGAGATGGCCTTTACTCAGGGAGCATTGTCCACTTCCTGAGTGGACTTTCGATGAGGAAGTTATGGCAATTGCTGAACAATGTCTCCGATTCCGATCTTCTTCCTCTCGGGGCTCAAACCTTAGCGAAACTGTTGCAACTTTGACAACCAAAGACTCGGAGGGTGACGACTTAATCGATTTCACTCTATCACCTGCTTACCTTTCAGGATTGACCTCGGAAGCGGCTTCGAAACTCACCTCGATTTGCGCTCTTCTTGCATCTCACCGTCCAAGCGCAACTTTCACTAAACATGGTCGACTTGCTCCCATGAGCTGGCTGGATGTACTCGAAGTCGCTGGTGTGGCTGGGATATTTGATTTAACGTGAGGGCCTTTCTTAGTTGCTGTCTGAGTACCGTCAGACCTGTCTTAATTGTCTTGGTCCAAATAGCACTGTGGAGGTTGTGAAGGAACGTATGGAGACCTTTTTCGGCCCATCTCAATCACAGAGTGTGTGCTGTAGACGGTTTACTCCGTGGTCACTTAATCATACCTTGGATAGTCGTCTCTCGCATGCAGATCCTTGAAACTTCCAAACGTGCCCTTGCCCACGCAGAGTCATCCTTTGGCGCTGACCATTCAACAATTGGATCATCTCCCCGCCGTAAGTCATTAGTATTTGAGCGCGATGTAGTCGTGATGTATGAAGTACGAAATACAGGTCATCGAAAAAAACAGAAGCATGCCGATACTACAACTATTGGCCAGACCTCCAGTTGACAAAGCCTGGGGTATAAATGCCCATCGATATCCGGTTAATGACCTAGTCGATTAATGGTTTGTCTGTGCATGGTTGTTATCGACGTCCACATGAATATCTTTGTGTCTGGGTAATGTCCTCGAATGCAGTTCATCGTAAGTTACATTTATTTATCGTCCAACGCATGATAACAATGATTGTATCATTGTTTATTAAAGGAACTATGTCCGGCCACATTAACAGTCTTTCGAGATCATCTCGTTTCGGTCAAGTCGCCCACTGTAATGAGCACAGGTACCGACAGCAAGCCGGCACTCAGCGTCCAACTGAGCGGAGCCGCCAGTGCTAGTTCCTCACATCCTTTTCTCTCTGCACCCACATCGTAGTTAACTCCAGCCCCACCTTCGTTAGCCTCCGCTACACTCTCGCTAACGTTTTCATCCAATCCCACCCTTCCCTCCCCAGAATCAACATAGATCCACAGTAATACAACGTATCAAGCCATTAGTACGAATCGGATTAATTACAAGATATCTGTACTTTCCAACGCGTGCACCCGCCGCAATCACGCAAATACCAGAGCATTTCACGTTCGAAAACAGTGAGAGCGAACCGCCGAGCAAGGTCCCACCCGCCCGAGCGGCGGCCTTGCTCCGCGTACCTGGTGAGCAAAGCTCATCCCAACCCACAGCTCTCACTATTGGGCCGCGCAGACGAAGCTGGATTCTCAGGCCGTACGGTTGTCGGAGATCCAAATGATCAAGCAAGGCAATGTCCTTACGGTCTCCACCCGATTGGGTCTCGGCTATATATTCCGATATTCGTCTATGACTTTCCCCAATCATAACCCACTCCCTCAAGACTTGACATGACTAGACCGTACATTCTATTCATCGTCATCACACAGCCCTCTCCAAAGTTTACTTGCGATCGCAATCCTCTGGAGATACCAGAGAGATTGGATAGGCCCACGAAGTCGTAACCTACTGCTGAACAAGAAAAGTGATAACAGTAGTTGGCCATCCAATTTTTAAGGGAGAACTACGAGCCCAGGGTACCTGTCGGTGGATGCCATCCCCCTGCTGTCTTGTGCCAGCAAGTGCTCAATTTAGCCTTGCAATATTCTCAACTCCTTCTGGAACATGGGAGACAGCGACTGGTGACATTCTACTAAGCTGTTCCGTGGAAGCCAAGTGAGTGCCGAGATCCACGCGATTGAAGCAGGTCCTCTCATGCAAAATACCGCCAACTGCTTGCTTTTGTTCCTTGTCCACCTTTCTTCCTAGCCAGACCCATCGACTACTGTCCAGCCCCATTCTGATGGCGCGCGACTCCACCCATTGTCAGCACAACTGCCAAACAATTGGAGGTGCCCTTCTAATTCAAGATAGTTGCCCGTGAGATCAGCCTGAGGCAGCAGAGGTGAACAAACAGTAAAGCTATGCAGGAATGGGAGTGGCGATTGATTGTGGACCCGTAGGGGAGCAAGCTGATTGGGCAAAATATTGTCGAGAGAATGGAGGACTCGCCAGCCCTTGAGCATCCCTCAAGTTGTCCATGTCCATTCTACTCTTAATACATCTATTGCTCTTAGTCTATGACGGTTATATTGGTGTAACCGTCAGGTGAGCCTGAAGGCCAAGGCTATTGCTTTATGCTGGAGGCTGGTATAAGTTATCATCTTCACTTTTCCTGTCATTATTTATTGCCTTACCGGTTCACAACCTACCTGATCCTAGCAGTCAAAAATTTCATATAAAGTGAGATAGATGATAGTACCCCAATGTTAATATCAGTACTGGCAGATAATGAGATGCGAGCAGACCGCTCCTCAGCAGTGATCACAGCCGCGTCAGAGTTCGTCGGTGCTTTGCGAACACGTTTCATAGGATCTTCCTGCCCTTGGCGAGGATTGTTTGCGGAATGACCAAGCTGCTGGGTCACAGTACCTCAACAAGCATGGATGATGCATATAACATACTCAGAATCTAGTTTCGGAAGTACTGATGTGTTCCATTGCGAAATGTGTCGCCTCTTTGGCAGAGAACAGAGCATGGTTATCATTGTCACCTATACACTGGTGGACTCTCTATCGGTCTCTGGCGCAACCCCGGTGCCGTTTTCTATAGTATCTGTCGCAGGCTCTGGCAACGATTCATCAGTCAGACTGCTGTGTGGTGATGGCGGGGCGCGTGGAACTCTTGAGGCAAGACTCTCCGAGGACAGGGTAGACCGGAATTCGCGAACACAGCTCAATGCCTGAAATATTGTAGGGCGAGACAGTGGCTCCTCTAACGCCATCTTGGTGAACAATTTAGTTAAGGGCGTCCACGGCTCATCGAGATGCTGCACAGAGTTAGGTCCACCCGTCAGGGCTCAAGATGTCGAGGCTCACCTGGAAACATCTCAGAAACATTCTCCCCAACTGCCACACATCCGTCCGGAAAGGGCAGTAAGACTGCTCTGATAGCATCTCAGGTGCGACGTCTCTGCCATATTTTCCCCGCAAGCCTTTGGTGGGAAGACCACTAACAACACGCGTGGACGGGTCTGAGTCGTGTTCATAACATACGGCGAGTTCAAAGTCGTTCAGGTAATAGCGAACAGGGAAGTCTGCCCGAAACGGTGTAGGAGGCCCAAGGACCCCTCCAGGCTGAGTCACTCCATCCTGACTGGGACCGCCTTTGAAATTGATCAGTATGTTGTCGGTATCAATGTCCTTCGTAGAACAACGTGGATTACTGCTCGCCATACAATGAAATAGACAAGGACAACCTACAAGATGGGCCACCAAATGCTCGTGGCAAAAGGAAAGACCCTGTGGAATGAAATTAGTGTGATTAGAGTGCTTCAAGCAGGTGAGAGAAGCTAAACTTACCTCTATCACCTGATATACAGCATCAACCAGTTCCCCATAGTCATAATACCACGGTGAGTCAAACCCTCTATGCAAGAGTGGGAATACAGCAAAGATCATATCATCAAGGACAATCTCGCGCAACATTGGCACAATGTGATTTTCTCCGCGAAATGCAACGTCACCTGTGCCGAGACGACGCAAAGCTGCGAGATGATTTAGGCCAACATCACCTTTGACGACCAGGCGAATGAGCACATCGCGGTTATCAATTGTACGAGCGGGACAATGAATGGCTTTCTGTACAAGAATATGTTTCAACTAAAAAACCAATGAAAGGTGAATCATACCATAAGATCGAGACCAGGCTCTGGCCTAGCGTCACTGACTGATGTGCTGTAGACAAAGCCATCAGGGCATCGCGGAAGATTGTTACCAGGAAGAATGTAAAATTGATAATGTTGACTATAGTGCTTCTTCCACAATGTGAGACCTTGCTCAAGGAAAAATTGTTCGAGAGGGATCCAAACATCGCGTGGAGTTGTGCCTTTTGGTTCCCACCCGCTAGTCCTCCAATCCCGAAGAGTCTTCGGAAGAGTGCTGCATGTGAAAGGGCCTGGTGAGCTGGTCATTGCCAACACAGGACAAGGGTCTCCGCGTGCGCAAAGTCAAGGGAATGTTGAATTTATGTAAGCCTGGTTCGGATCCCACACGTCTGCGGACCGCATGCTAGAATCACAGTCAACAATTAAGTATGCAGCACGGCGGCGGTTGCACGTAATAACTTAAGTATAACTATCCCGTTTGGTGACTTAACCTCAGATTTTGCTACTGATTGACTAGTTGACAAGGCTGATTCAGTTAACTGGACAAGGCACAATACCAGTAGCTGCCAGAGCTCGTAGTGGGCTTGGACTTATATAAGACCAAGCTTCTCACTTCCTGTTTTCCTTAACGTACTGGGCATCTGTCTTATCCATACGGCATCTTTACCATTCGATAATGCTCAAGTACAGTGTCATTATAAAAGGTCTCACGTATGTGGGGGTGCTGCCCTCAAATAGGGCCACTTCCATGGTACGTTAGATCAGCTCACACGTTTCAGTTGCTTGTTTTATTTGACCCATGTGCATTGACTATCTCAGGTCGGCGGTGTGTGTACCTACACCCTCACATTCGGAGACAATAACTCTCGAGGTTTTCCCAAATCTAAGCTCACAAGAGTGTGAGTACCTGAGTTTCAAGATTCTTCGGCTGTGCACTCTGTCATTCATGAACAACGTCTAAAGGAGTGATGACACCCCCCTCACGGTTCAACCACCGAGTTAATAGAGTTAAACCGGAGTGGGGCCTGGTTTGTGCGATGTTGTACGCTGCCGTGCCCGATGTGACCAATGAACGAACTATGCTGATGAGAACCACCTCCATGGAATCCCCGACTCCGACGAAGGAGGAGAGGGTTATGTGGACATGAATGGCTAGGAAA
Source organism: Ramaria cf. rubripermanens (assembly GCA_003316465.1). Taxonomy (NCBI): domain Eukaryota; kingdom Fungi; phylum Basidiomycota; class Agaricomycetes; order Gomphales; family Gomphaceae; genus Ramaria; species Ramaria cf. rubripermanens. The sequence goes on from QFFB01000325.1 coordinate 16,165, forward strand.
TCTCATAATGTGCTGGGCCCAAGTGAAAAAAAACACCTGTTGGCTCAGGCTTGTGTGAAAGCGTGCAATTTCACAAAAATGTGTTATGCGTGTGCACGCGGTTCCACTGCAAGGCGGCGGTGATGTAGACTCGAACCAGTCTCTATAAGTATTCGCGAATTCCTTGCCCAGGAGGATGGGCTCAAGCCTAGGGAAAAGGGATGCTGTTGCCAAGCGAGGCAACCGCAGCCAAACAAAATAATGATTTGGGCAGCCATTTGTAAAGACACGTAGTTACAAAGAGAAAAGACTAGCAAATGAGCAGAGGAACGAGAGTCAATACCTGACGATGACACATGGCAGTAAAAAACCCAGTGGGAAAAAGCGTTTATGCTGTGCAGGGATACGAATGAAGAGAAAGGGAGGGAGGGAGAGCACGCAAAAGAGCTAAACTGAATGAGGTTAGTGCATGTAAGGCAAGCGTGCCATGATGCGAAAAAAGTACCTGTGTGAGGTAGGGTGTGTGCCGCAAGCGAGCGAGGGCAAAAAAGGCCTGAGAGACTGCTAATAAAGGCTAGGGTGAGACCCCCGCTGAGACATGTATGACGGCTCACTGACGTGGTGTTGACATGAGCACTGATGCAATCCAGCGGGACTCTAACCTAAATGTGCAGCAGTCTTCAGGGAAAAAGGTGTGGACGTGGCAGATGGTAAAGCACACCACCGAGAATGAGAGTGTAAGCGAACGCAGGCTGGGGCTACAGGAGTGCGACCTGCATGTATGGAGTCATGTGCAACCTGAAAAAAGGCAGCAGTGTTGGTGCAACGATGAGCCGGGAGCCTGGGAATGGAACTCGTCTAGTGTAAGAATGTACCTACACTAGACGAGGATTACATGAAAAAAGAGACTGGTGGAACTTATGAGGCGCGTTGCGGAGGAACTATCTCCACTTGAATCTTTTATAGGGACTTAGAAATCGCGTGTTCAAACTCACACATTGCCTCCTCTCATTGACCGCATGCACTCTGTGCTCTAGTCTAGTGTCACAAAGCCCTACCAAGTGTAAATTGGATGTGTCTTGTTTATAGAGCATTCTGGGAACATCATTAGTTCAGGTTGTACAAGAGTAAAGTGTGCTTGCTCTGCACTCAGCTGGCATGCCTCACACACCAAACTCCAGAGCTCTTGACAGTGGCTTCTCTTCTGAACCTGAACTGATGGATGTGACTGGTGTCTCAGAGCACATTCTTTCACCACTGCCAATTCCCTTTCATCACTCCTCTGAACCTCCTCATCTTCCCAATGTTCCATCTTCTCAGCCTGCTTGGATCACCTTTGAAATGTAAGCATGGGAGACTGGCTGGCATGTGTAAAGTCCAGAGATGCATCGAGAAATCATTGTCAGTGGGAGAAGTGAAGGTTTTCCAAGAACAGGCCAGGGACATCTGGGAACAGAGCAAGGTGTGGCACGAGGAGTTACTTCAATAAGAGGAGATGGCTGAGGTGCAAAGAAGGTTGCAGCAGCTTGAGAGCACTATCCATGCCATAAAACAGGAGTATGGTTTCTCATCACTGTGGGACTTCTTGGAGAAATTCTTCAAGTCCGCTGACCAGCACATTGCATCCCAGGCTTCTTGCATGGTGAAATCACATGGAGCTGATCTCATGAGCTTTATTAATGAGCGCAACCCTGAAGGCACAAATACACATGCATTCAATGTTCTTGGGAAGGAAAAAGATTAACTACAAAGGTGGATGAACCTAGTGCGTGAGTTGCAATGTGTGATTTTTCTAAGTCCCCATAAAAGATTCAAGCGGAGATAGTTTCTCTGTGATGCACCTCATAAGTTCCACCAATCCTTCTGGTATACATTCAAACAGCTATCTTCAAATTGTGTAACTGTATAGGACTGGGTTTGAGTCTAGCAGTGATGCTTGTGAGTGGAGATCTGTCATTTGACCTGCCCCCTTCATAAACAATGATTTACTGACCTCTGGACATATACAGATAAATATACATTTTTTTTCCATCAATATAATGGCTGAAACATCTCTGAAGGCATTCCCAGGTTGAATTAAGGTGAAATTGGAACACAACTCTGAATGAGTGCTTGTAGACACATCACATGACCTCTGAAGTTCACTCCTGGGAATTAGTGACAAAGCATGGGTGCTCATTATGTAAAATTCACCTTTGCTAACAAAAAAACCATGAAAAAAGGATTAAAATACTGCAAAACCTGTTTTTCCTCATGTTAAAACAGCCAATACATGCAGCTTTCATGGGGAAATAGTATTCAAATATTCCTTGAGTTTTTCCTCAATTTTTCACCATTTTATCTAGCTTCCCTGGCTGGAAAATCACTCAAGTCTATCTGTTATAATCCAGTTCCTCATGGATCTCCAGTAACCACATTCGGTAACTAACCCTGTTCTGAACCCCCAACCCTTAGCCTGATCTTACCCAAGTCCTTCCTGAAGCTGTCCGAGCCTGAGTCCAACCCCCATTCCCTATATTCCACTCCCCCAAACCCCATTTCTTATCCATCCCTGAGCTTCATTATAATTCCCTTGGTTAGTTTTTGTCTGACCCTGTTTCCCTGTTATCTGTATATAAGTCTCATTCTGTATGTACCTTGCTCTTTAGTCAGAAACCAACTTAGATACCCCTTGAACCCTTTACTAGTTTCTCACTCCATTCTCTCTTAGTCCTTCTGCTCCTCTTGTCCAAACTCACTCCGAAATTAAGGGCACATGTGATAGTGGATAGTGCAGTACATAAGCTGAAGCTGAGCCCTTACTTGTCACCCTCAGCCTGAGCTTGCCCTGAGGTCCCACACATAGACCCTGGTCTTAACAGTATTTCTGACTCCAACTTCTACATTGCACTAACCACTATGCCCACAACCTGTGCTAGAAGTATTATGCTTCAACACATCTCAGAACAATGCCATCTTTCTGAGGGTCCCAAAATCCCTCCAAATTTTCCCTCCACATCCATTGAACCTGTGAATGCCCCAGCTGACAAAGGCAAAGGTAGGGAAGATAACCCCCTAGACCATGACCCCCTAGGTGAAGGCTCCTTGGCCAAGGTTCCCAAACGTAGCCCCGGCAATCCCAGGGATCCCAATGACCCCAACAGTGGTGGCCCACCATTGGACGGGGCCCATGGGGACTAAGCTGACCCAGATGACGATGGTAGCAACCTCATATGTCAACTTCTTACAACCCTCACTAAACCTTACCCTACAGAAACCCGAGCTAAAGTCAAAGTGCCTGATACTTATGATGGCACCAACCAGGCTAAGCTTCACACCTTTTTCTTGCAATACCTGCTTAATTTTAGAGATTGCCCAAATGCCTTTCTGACAGGGACCTCTAGATTCAGTATGCTATCTCTTACCTTACCAGCTTGGCTTTACAATACTTTGAACCCACGATCCTTGGCAAACTTGTTCCTGAGCCTATATGGCTCTGGGATTGGGACAGCTTCAAGAGTGAACTCAAACTAAACTTTGGTCCATTCAACAATGCTGCTCAGGCTGAGATTGACCTTAAAAAAATCATCATGAAGGAGCATCACAAAGTCACACATTATTTCATTGAGTTTTCCCGAGCTTTGACCCAAACTCAGTGGAACAACGCAGTGCTCTGACACTTTGCTTAGAAGGGCCTTGCGAAACAAATCATGGACGACTTACTCCACTTCCCGAGATTCATGAGCTTGGCCAAGCTTTGAGGCTTCACCCTTGAGTGCAACAGCTGTTACTGGGAACGGAAGGAATACAACACTATCACAGCCCGTAGTAGTCAAACCACTAACCGACCTTCCAACCAGTCACACAATAACTCCAACCAGTCTAGCGGTTCTAGTAACCCCAAGAACCACAACAAGACTAACTCGGGTAAAGGTTTAACTAACAACAGTAATAACATGGTGAATGCACAAACCATGCCCAACCTTACCAACAAGCTTGGTAAGGATGGCAAACTCCTCCCTGATGAACAACAATGTTGGATTGACCAAGGACTTTGCTTGCTTTGCAGCATCAAGGGCCATATGGTCAAGGACTGCCCAAAGGCGAATAAGAAACCTAATGAAGGTAATGGTTCATCTGGAACTAAAGACAGGTCCAACAGACTTCGGACACAAAGACTGACTCGGCTTCAACCTCAGAGCCAAAAAAATAATCAGCAACCTTGGAACCACACAACCTGAGGATTGTGGTGACCTTGGCCATGTATTTAGACTCAGTGCCATTTCTGATTCTTTATCCAAAGACTCTCTTTATGTAGATTTGACTTCATGCCTAACCTCCACGATCTCTTTCATAGCATTAATTGACTGCGGTTCCTCTGATTGATTTATTGAATCCAAGTTTGTAGAAAAACATGCCTTGACTACTTATCCCATTACCCCCCTTCCGTTAAAACCATTCAATGGTAACACTAACACTACTATTACCCAAGCTTTAGATCTTCCTATCTGTTTTCTGGCCAGTGAAGGACACTTGGTTACTTTCTATGTAACCTTGCTCAACTTGAGTTGCTCAGTGGTACTTGGCCATAACTGGCTCACCCACTACAATCCATTGATTGACTGGGAATTGGGCAGTATTACCTTCAAGACCTCCAAACCAACTCCGATCCCAGCAACCTCGGCAACTTTGGCTCGCTCCACTACTTAGACAACCACCTCACCTCCAGCCTTCAAACCTCCTCCACCGCTCAGAAGCTGATAGCACCTCTTGTTTCCCTAGTCAATTCTCCCACGTTCTTACGTGCCAGCCAGCTAGAAGGATCTGAGGTGTTCCAACTTGACCTTGCATCACCTGAACTCCTTGCCTGAGCTTTGACCTTGGCCCAGGACAACCCCAAGCTATTGGAAGGTATATGCAAATACATTCCTGAGGCTTACCATGAGTTTGCAGATGTGTTCAGAAAAGCCCAAGCTGATACACTAGCACCACACCATCCTTACAATCTCAAGATTAATCTTGAAGAAGGGACTGCTCCTCCAATCAGCCCTATCTACTCACTTTCAGCTTCCAAGCTTAAAGCACTCCATGAGTTTATTGATGAGCATTTGAACATGGGGTTCATCCAACTTACTCAGTCTCCACATGGAGCTCCCGTGTTGTTCATCAAGAAAAAGGATGGGTCATTATGGTTATGCATTGACTTCCGAGGTCTTAACAAGATCTCTAAGAAAGATTGCTATCCATTACCACTCATTGCTGACTTATTAGATGCTCCGAAGCAAGCTTGCATATACACCAAAATTGACCTCAGGCATGCGTACCACCTCTCCCAAGTTGCAGAAGGAGATGAATGGAAGATGGCCTTCAGGACTCATTATGGGTCCTTTGAATGGTTAGTTATGCCCTTCAGCCTCACTAATGGACCTGCTGCCTTTCAGAGGTTCATGAATGACATCTTCGCCGACATACTCGATGTATGCATGGTAGTCTACTTGGATGACATACTCATCTACTCCAATGACCCATCCTTGCACAAGCTTCACATCAAAGAAGTACTTCAGCGACTTCAGAAACATGGCCTATTCGCCCAAGAGGACAAGTGCAAGTTTCACCAAACTAGGGTCAAATTCCTTGGCTACATCCTCTCACCAGAGGGTCTCACTATGGATGAAGCCAAGGTTAAAGTTATCCAAGATTGGCCTGAACCTCGGAAGGTCTGCAACATCCAGTCCTTCCTTGGCTTTGCCAACTTCTACTAACATTTCATTCACAACTACTCAACCATTACTGTACCCCTCACAAGACTTACCTGCAAGGGTACCCCTTGGAACTTTGGTGAGGACTGCTGACATTCCTTCAAGACGTTAAAGAAGGCTTTCACTACTGCTCCTATATTGACCCATTGGATCCCTGATCAACCCTTGATAGTGGAGACAGATGCCTCTGATTACACTCTTGCCGCAATACCCTTGCTCTGAACCTCAGAAGCTGAGGTTCACTCAATTGCCTTCCATTCCCAAACTTTCACTTCAACTGAGCTCAACTATGATGTTCACAATAAGGAACTCATGGCCATATTCAAAGCTTTCCAGTGGTGGCGACACTACTTGGAAGGCTCAGCCAATCCTGTTGACATTATAACTGACCACAAGAACCTCAAATACTTTTTGACTATAAAGTTATTAACACACCGACAAGCTCACTGGTCTGAATACCTTACTCAGTTCAACCTCATGATCCGTTTTCGACCCGGTCATCTCAGTACCAAGCCTGACTCACTCACTAGACATTGGGGTGTCTACCTTAAAGAGGGGAATAGTGACTACACCACCATTAACCCTCAAAACTTACGGCCAGTGTTTACTCAACACCAGCTGGCTTCATCCCTTCAAGCTACTAATCTAGCCCCTACTGTTTTGCAAGCAGCCACCTTACTTGACACCAAAAAGATCCAAACCAACATCCTTGCAACCTTCACTTTGGATGCAGTAGCCAAGTTACACCTTGGGTCCACCTTGGACTTGAGATGGACTACCAACTCTGAGGGTTTGCTTTTACTTGACAACTGAACTTATGTTCCAGAGGCTTTAGACTTATGACTTTGCATACTGCAATACAAACATGACCACCCACTCTTGGGTCACTTTGGGGTCAACAAAACCTTGGAACTGATTTGACAAGACTATGCTTGACCAGGGATTAGGTCCTTCGTCAAGGAGTATTGCAAGACGTGCACCACTTGTATGTGCAGCAAGCCTCAACATCACAAGCCTTATGGCTTACTCAAACAATTACCTATGCCTCAGAAACCTTGGAATTCCATTTCCATGGACTTCATTGAGCAGCTCCCCACTTCATCCAGCTTCACTGCTATCTTAGTGATTGTTGATTGTTTCACTAAGCAGGTTATATTCATCCCTACAACCAACACCATAACCTCACAGGAGCTCACTCAAATTTTTGTCCTCCATGTCTTCTCCAAGCACAGAGTTCCCAAGCACATAACCTTGGACAGGGGTTCCAAGTTTGTCTCACATTTCTGGCAATCATTAGGCAAGGCCCTGGATATGGGGTTGCATTTCACCTTGGGTTATCATCCTGAGGGTGATGGACAGACCAAGCATGCTAATCAAACATTAGAATAGTAAAATCAACAGGACAACTGGGCCTTGCTCTTACCCCTCACCGAGTTCACATACAACAATGCTCCTAGTGCAACTACTGGTATATCACCCTTCTTTGCCAACAAGGGTTACCACCCAAACCTCGTGGTCCACCCCAAGTGTGACCTCGCCTCAGCCTGAGCCCGAGACTTTGTGGTTGACCTAGACAAGCTGCACCAGGAACTTTGCCAAACCATAACTGAGGCTCAACAAGCTTACCAAGCCTTGGCCAACAATAAGTGGCTACCCACTCCTGAGTTCCCAATAGGATCCTTCGCATTCCTCAAAGCACAATACTTCAAGACTACTCGGCCAACTAAGAAGCTTGCTGAGAAGTTCTTGGGTCCTTTCGAAATTATTGCCTGAGCTGGTACTCACTCCCTTACTTTGCGACTTCCAGACCACATGCGAGCTGTTCACCCCATATTCCATGTCTCCATGCTTGAGCCAGCCTTGCCCAACACCATCCCAAACTGAGTCCAACCCACACCTCCCCCGATAATTATCAATGGTGAACCCAAGTTTGAGATTTCTGAGATCCTCAACTCAAAAATCAATAACCGTAGGAGAAGCTGCAAGCTACTATACCTTGTATGCTGGACTGGTTATGAAGGTACTGACGAAGAAACCTTGTGGATCCTCACTTCTGAGCTTGACCATGTGGTGGAACTAGTACTCAATTTCCATAAGGCTTACCCAGATAAGCCTGGACCCTTGGCTGACTTATAATTTTTTTATCTCCATGACCCAAAGTAGTTTACTTGTCTCAGAAAAAGTCAAAGAAGACCAAGAAGACCATCTTATTAAAGTGTTTTTCCTTATTTACTACTCCTTGCTACAATTCTTCCTCTTCATCCAAGTTCACCGCCATCCTTAGCAACTTCTGGTAGTTGATTTCTTTCCTCATCCTCAAGAACTCCTCATCTGCTGTCCTCCTTAATCGGTTACTCTCCTTCACCTCCTCTGTCAGCCTGTCTAACTTATACCCTAGCCCTTTTACTGCCTCTAACAGTTCCCTCCTCTCTTCTTTCCTTGCTACTTTCCTATCTGCTTTACCTCTTTTTAACCTCTCTGCTCAGCTCAACCCTTTTGCCTGAGGCTCCCTAACCTCAGCCTCCTTGGCTGAGCTCGCTCCCCATGCCTCCGACTTCCAAGTTCACTCCTCCTCCTTGCCGGTCACCCAGTCTTCCTCGCTATCCTCCACCACTCACTTCTTCCTCAGCTTCTTCCTCAGCCAAACTGCAACCTCGACCTCTGCCTCATTAGGCTTGCTCACTGAAGGAAAATCGAATGACACGTATCTAAAAGCTTCAAACTCCAAGGAGTCTTTAAAAACTCCAAGCTCCACACATGTCTATTTCATCTCAGCTATTCCATCATCTCAGTTCAGCCCAGCCAGATGACTCAGCCATACCCCATTGACTATCAGTTCATTGTTATCCCCATGCCAGCCATCAACAACACAGCTTCAAACTCTATTCCCCTTCAGACCTTTGAGTCACCAACATCACCCTCATTATCACAATGGTCACTCAATTCGGAAGATGTTCAAAGACATGCCAAGCTTCATCATATACTTTACCCCCAGTCATCTAAAGCAGCACAGCTCTCAACAAAGAAATCACATTCCTATATTCCAAAATCATATGCCATTGGAGATTCTGTGTGTTTTCAAGACAATGCACAGCTGTTCACGTTCCTTGGATACATGGGCAAGGTCATTCACAATGAAGGAAGGGAAGAATACTGTACAAGGCAGAATTCCAGGCTCCATATCCAACCAACCCTCCCACATCGATCTGACTCAACCTTCATCTTAGAGCTACTCGAGACTATATACAACTGTCTCCCCCTCACATTCTATCATGGGAGTGGATCTGTTTTGGAACCCTTCAAGACTTTGGTGTTATTGCTAACGCCTCAATCTATCAGAACGT
>QFFB01000329.1:0-14087 GCA_003316465.1 Ramaria cf. rubripermanens
GACCCTAGTTCTTGCACTTTATCGTGGAAGTTGTGAAGCTAAAACAATCAGCAGTGATCATTAAAACATATTGATAAGACTCACATCATTTTCGAGGGTCTTAGCGTTCCTTTATAGAATGTGATTGCTCATCAGGAACGTGTTGACATTAACCAGGAGATGCTCACGTGTCATATTGCCGCCAGATGTCGCCCCCTTGGATTTGAACATGGGGAATACGACGCGGCACACTTGAATCTGAGGCTAATGTCAATTCCACACATCCCACTGACAAGCCATACATATATTCGCGGCTTACGTACCACGTTCGTTGCTGGGCTGTTCTGCCAGGATAGCAAAAGTGCATCAATAATGGCTGTATCACCGTCTAATAGCATGCCACCAAACCTTCCATCATCGCATCCCACACCTCTGGCAAGGTCGTCAAACGCTTACCGGGGCTCCCAGAATAGCTGGGGAACATGGGACTCTCAGTGCGCGGGTCATGTCGATCTGTGTTTCCACCGCGGATTCCCGCGTTTTTTGCCAGTGAGGGTTCGGGTAGGTGAGGGGAAGAGGATGCATGGCCAGGGAAAAGGTGTGACTTGTCGCTCCGAGGCTGGCGACTTGCTGCCAATGGTCACGAGTCTGACACAAGAAAAACCAACAGGAAATAACTCACGCGACTTGGATCGTGACGCAGACATGGTATGGTACGGCAGGAGTGGGGGTATCAGTGCAAACCTGCCACAGGAAATCCAAACATAAGGCCTAAGGAGTCTAACTTAAAACCAGAAGATCAAATCCCCGGGCGCTTGCACGTGTCACTCCGCTGATTCCGCCTCAGAACGCACGAAGCTGAACAATTACTAGAGGGATGACCTGTTCGCCTTCGCAGTACTTCTATGGCACATGCTGATTATCCACAACAAGGATTTCCCCTAAAAGGATCGAGCTCTCGTTAGGAGGATGTGGATAGGGGAGGGTTCCGTGCCAGCTTTTGCTGAAAGGCCAGCGCTGATGCTCCACCTCAGGGTAAATAAAGCACATAGCCCACAGCTGACCAATGCTTGATTTTCAGTAATTGGAAGCGAATTCTCCACCCTGTGATACATGTGCAGTACAGCTTCTTACACCCACGACCAGTTGGACGTATTAGGTCCACACAGCATTCGAAACATCATCATTGCAGACATGAACAAGTACGTGACATTTCGTTGATTCATTACCATCCCCCTCCCGCATTCGACTCCGTTTGTACAGAAACCGTCAAAGCCGTCACATCATCACGCCCTAAGTATTAACTCCCACGATCGGGGATAGGAAGGACTCGTAGTCGTTCTCGTTCGCTGGATCACCGGTGATTTTCAACGCTCTAAGCAAAAACCGGTATTGGCCGTTCGCAATTGCAGAATTATTGGCAAAGGTGGCGTTGGTGAATGCTAACGAAAAGAATCCCCCACTAGCTTGATCCTGATATGACATCAGTAAACAAACGTCTTAATAGCTTGGGTCTCTTGCACGTACCACGCCATTCGAGCTACGAGGCTGGAACGTTAATGCAGCGAGAGGACCGATGGTTGACACTTTGCCGAAGCTTCCTTCGCCAGATGCTATGAGTGGTGTCCAATCCGAAGGAACCTCCCTTCCTTCCAGTGCACGTTTCGGCAGTTTCAGATCAGGTTTTACCAAGTCTACCAGAAGATCCGGTGTGCCGCTGGCTAATCTACAGGATCATCATTAAGGTCAGTGCCCGTGGTCTAGGAGAACAATCTAATTGTATTTACCGGTAAACCAGCGTCGGGAAATCACTGCCCACAAAGGTATAGTTGGTCGGGTTCAGTTGAGGAAGTCCCAAGCCATTTATGATTGATGGCAAAGTGACATTTCCAAAGAACGTGTTCGTGTTATCGATCACAGTCATATCTTTCAAGGCTGCGGCAACACCCTGATAAGAGACATGCAGAATTTCACCGTTAATAACACTCTGGATCTGGATGAACCCAGTGTACACTGGGAATGTTGTTTCGTCGACATTCTCGGGCGGAGTGATGGTGACGTCAACTTCAGCACTACCAGAAGGAGGGATTACTAGGGTGGTTCGGCTTAAGCGTACATGAGCAAAATTCGTGGTCAGTGGGACGGGTCCAACAGCCGCAAAAATGGTGCCCTAGAATGATCTCAGATACAAGATAGTCAAAAATTGCTTCATCGCGACGCACAGGTTGAATTGTCACGGCAGTACCGGCGGGAACATGGGTTAGCACATACTTCTGGAACTCTGTCCCTGTGTTTTGTACAGTGATAGTATGCCTGAATCTCGGTCAAAAGAGTCCTGGATGGCATTGCCAGAGAACTCACGAGCCAACGAAGTGAGTGGTATCGTTAAGAATTAGTTCTCCTGGAGAGACGACTGTCTCGAAGTGAAGGGCGTCGAAAACGTTGATAAGACCAGCACCCTGTTGCGTCAAAGTTTGCAGCGGGTCTCCACCATTCTTGCTGGACGAGATTACTTGAGCAGTAGTCTCGAAACGTGTCCGCGCGCCACGTGCTACTTCCAGGCTCTTCCCCTTGGCCTGCAAAAGAAGGGCTGAACTTCCTGCCAGGAAGGGGGTAGCCATACTTGTCTGTAGAGCACCGATTATGGACTGAGCGGGTTTCAAAAGGTGTGAATTTAACGAGGAAACGTACGCCTGAGAGTATCGCGAAGCTGCCAAGGGCTATAGGGAATGTCGAAAGAATATTACCTCCCGGCGCAGCAATGGCAGGTTTGCTTTATATCCCCAACCGAAAAAATGTCAGTCGTCTCACGGATGACAAAGATAGGGTCCGACCGTACAAGAAAAAGTCATAAGTGGGCCCATAAGACGTAAATGAGGAAACGAGGCCTCCTTGTGGCTGAGGGAAGTTAAACGACCGGCCAGTTTGAGGAAATGCGACTGTGATGTTTTTGCCAGCTACGAACTGGTCCACCAAGAACTGGCCGTCGGCGGCTTGGATCATGGCAGTTGTAAAGTTTGGGGCGTCGATACCCGCCAAGCCATTCACATTGCTGAAAAGCATTATGTCAGTCAGAAATCGGCGACGGTGGAACATCTGGGATGGTTGTACGTACTTGTAAATCAACGATGCCTTAGCGCCTTTGTCTGCGATGTTTTGAAGTTTCACAACCTGAAATATATAGGTCAGGCTGGTGAAAGCTGGGCCGAGTGATCACCCTCACGAAGTTGCAGGTTCCTCGGCGGACGATGACCAAAAAACCCGATAAATCGGGAGTACTAGCAGGTAGTGGATTACAGGCATCATCGACCACCGTAGTATCATTTGAAATCACGAAAATTGGCAGAGACCCGTTTATGGGCAGGGGGGTTAGACTCTGGTAAGGCTGATAATCGTGCATCAGTCTTTGGCATCAAGTAGGTGAAAGAAAACGCATCAGAATCAAGGCGTGATAAAAAGCCTTACAATTGTCAGGTGGGCCAAGTCTGACGTGGTAGCATTTTGGATGGGGACAACGGTGCTGAAATACACGTCTTAAACCTTGCATAAATTATTTGAAAAAAAAATTGCCTTACTTTTCCACGCTAGCCACACTAGCAGTCAAGGGATATTAGCCACTTACCACATCAATTTCAGAGAATGCTCACGAGATCACGTCGATACCGTTGCCGGGGGAGCTTGGAAACCAAGACCCGAATGCACCGTCATTTCCTGCAGCGATGGTGAGGACCTTACCCATGTCTGCGAGGCGGCTAGCTACGACGCTCGACGCGCCCTCTGTCCAGCCATCACCACCTCCAAGCGATAGCGTCATGATGTCCACGTCATCGGAGACGCCACGGAGGAGGGCTTCGATAATAACTGTGACATATATTCGACACCCCGGGGAATGACGGTAACAATGAAAAAGAACATACTATCATCGGAAACACTGCCCGTACAGCCGAAAACGCGGTACGAGAAAATAGTAGCATTAAATGCTACACCAGAAATGCCGAACTGGTTACCAGGGTTGGCACCAATGATTCCCTAGGAGGCCACGCTTGTATAATCGTGAATGTTTGGCCGGCGACTAAACGACGTACCGCAACGTGAGTACCGTCTGCAGTAATTGTAACATCGTCATACTTCTGCCACTAAAATGATTGTTATTACTCACGGCCATTGCATCTGCATGGATGCAGTCTGTCAGCCATGTATCAGTACAATGGAAAACCGGTATTTCTCACTGGTCAAGAGGATCAGAGTCCGGCATGGGAGTGTTAGTTCCTGCAAACAAAGTCATAAAGGCCAAAATACAAGGACGTTGTCAATATGCACCATCAAAAGCGTCGCCGACAAAATCAAAACCACCGGCGACTTTCTTTCCTGGTCCAAAGCCTCCACCGAGGGAGGGATGATTGTAGTCAGTGCCTCCAAGAACAATCCATGAGTTATCTACAATCAATACAGCTGCAATGACCTACCAGTATCTATACTAACCGACGATGCTTCAGTGAGATAAATAATATACGAGTATATTTTCGAGTACACACATTCCAATCTTGATGCCATCCCCGAAGATACCTTGAGCGTGCAATTTGTCCACACCCTACCAAAGTAAAAGGTACGCCCACTATTTCAAAAGTTGACAATGATTGATCCAACGCACGGTCATGACATGAGTAGACTCTGAGTCCGCGGGGACAGAGGGGTCTGTCGGGCCTTGTGGAATAATCTTCTGGACGGGTCTATGAACGGGGGTGAGCATGCTCTCATTTGTGGCATAGACATCTCACTTCGGGGCAGGGTACTGAGTGACCGGGCGGATCGTCTTAACACCTTGAATTTGAGAAATTTGGGCCAATGTCTACAAGGATATAGCAGGGAGTCATTTGTAAGAGAAGGCGCCATGAGCGAGTTGCCTGTTGATCATCACCTCATGTCCCTATATGACGTGCATGTTAATATTGGCCTGCTTCAAACTATATCGGACAGTTACCGAAACACTGATGGCTGCGCCAACGAACACATTGGGTGTGTTGAATTGGCGGTCGACCGTGAATTTACCACTAGCACGTTTTGCAAGAGCAGAGTAGAAGGTGTCGTGGACCTGAAGATGGGACGCAAGGATGCATTGGCCCAGAATACACCTGGAAGCCTATTGGAAGCTTACATTACGTTTACCTGGGATATCAGAGACATTGTCTAACTCCACAATAAAGCGGTTGGGCACGAGGTGCGTTGACGTCGTTCGCTGGACACTGGACAGGGGAACGGCCGCAAGGGCACTAGACAGCAGCGCGAACACGAGCAACATGGACATGACTCGTATCTCGAATTGATGGCGCAAGACAAGGGCTACGCTTACAGTTCAGAACCAATTGAAAAAGCATTACAGGCTTAAGAAGGGTCGCGAGACTATTGCGAGAACAAAGCCGTGTCCGATCGATCGCTTCCTTCCCATGGAAGGGTCAGCACCGACCATTGAGAGAATATGAGGTCCGTCGATCACTCGCAATAGAAAGGAAGATAGGAATCGTCGGAATATGTTCCTAGCCATGCGGTACATTGCGTAACAACGAAGGAAGTGGTCCCCAGCACACTGCATGGTAGCTGAGATTATGAGACATTGATCAGAATTGGTAACGAGCCAACATATTCCTTATTGGGTGAGAGAAGGGTTAATCCATCTTTCAGTGAAGAAGCGTTGGAAAGTTAAGGCATATAAAGGAAGATGGGAAGATCGAAGTTGGTCGGTTTCCCACACGGGCGCCTCTTTCATTCCGGGGCCACAGGGGAGCACAAATAGCGGCCGTCAAACGTGAGGTAGTACGTCCGGATATCGCTTGGTCCATCCAGTGTACCCGCATGTGCACATAGCCTGGACCATCATCGTGAGGGTTTAGGTACATGTGCACTCCTATGAAGGTTTCACCCTCCCCCCTCGAAGAGACCGAATCTGTGTGGATGCACAGGATGCACCATGCAATGGGGAAACTGTGATGATACTGGCAAGATGACACTCATCGGATACTATTCGTAGGTGGCTCATACCATTATTTCCGCTTAATAAGACGCCAGCATCATTTAGATCCTGTGCATTTGACCGTCCCGTTGAGCAGCACCTTTAGACGTGCATCGTCTGTAGGATGTCGTTTTAAGCTTTGATCCAGGAGTAAGTTTGCAAATAGTAGTATGGAGGATAAAGTTAATTGGTGCTTAGGAGGATCGGTCTCCTATTGTGGCTGCCGGTTGATGTATGTCGATCTATTTGGTCGTACAATCGCTTTTCAATTGTCGCATTTTATGTTGGAGCTGTTTTTGTTTTGGAGCTGAATTAGGTCGATTTCAAAATATTCCAGGTAACCGCTCAAGCTTGGTGGTCACGAAGTTACCGTGGGCCTTTTCGGGCTGACGATGCAGAACAGTGTGAGCGATATTAGCAGGTCTATGGTGAATCAAGCCAGTGAAATATCCACCTTTAACATACAGCGGCACGTTCACTGCGAAACACGCCCCCTTTCTACCTCTGGAGGTCAACTCGGGATTGGAAGCTAGATCATGGTCTGCGGGTCCCCTCGTTTGCAACCGAACGCCGTCAGGTTCTTACGTGTGTTGTCACCTCCAAGAGTGTATTCTCCGTTACGTTCGCATACGCTATGGAAGTCGAGTCCATCGGGTGCAGGGCGCTGTTCTTCCGATGCATATGCTACTCCGCCAGCAACATGTTGGCCAATGCATGCAGTTTGGCACACGCAGCGCTGCCCGTATCTGGTGCACATTCATGGGTTTAGTAATGTGGATTGCAATTCATGTAAAAAGAATTCACAACCCACTTCATTACATGGATCATACTTGGTCATATGACATGGATTCCTGACTTCACCTCTATAAGCCTTGCACTGTGTTCTTCCCACTGAAGCAAGTGCAAATGCTACAGCTTTGGGATGAAATTGGGCTTCCCCACAGTCAACTGAAGCAAGTCTTCAGTGTGACACTTCACATCATTGGATTTGATATTGACCCAGTCGCTACAACCATTACCTTGCCAGTCAAGAACAGGCTCAAACTCATCCAAGCTATATGTACATTCATTGACACCTCATCCTCTCACCATCACCAACTGGTGGAGTGGCAACACCTATTGGGTTGGATGAACTGGGCCTTAAATTCTTTCCCTCTCCTCAGACTGGTGCTTCAATCCTCATACAACAAAATAGCTGGTAAATCAATTGCATGCACATCCATCTACCTCAATAAACAGGTCATAGTGGACCTTGCCTGGTTTGCAGACACTATTGAATTGGCCTCCAGGGTTTGCCTCCTCAACTCCATCATCAGGAGCATGGTGGATGCCAATCTCACAATCTATTGTTGTGAGGGGAACCTCTGTTTTCCTTGTGAAGTCCTTGCACCCTATGGCCCAGTCCATGTGAACATTCCCATGCCCTGTGAAGTCCTGCAAAGTGCATGCAAAGCATATGAAGCCCTGCCAGAGTGCATGCAAGGAGAACCCCTGTGAAGTCCTGTGAAGCCATGCAATGTCTTGCAAAGTTTTGCAAAGTCCTTGCACCCTATGTTCCACTCCATGCAAACATTCCCACACCTGGCTAAAGCCCTGCGAAGTGCATGCAAGGCACACACACCCTGGCCAAGGTCAATCCCACCAGACACCACTTCAGCAACAGGCCTCTTGCCCCCAGAGTTTTGCAGGTTGTTCTCCCAGTAGCTTCCAAACACCTCCTTTGGCCCTGTCTGTATTTTGGCACCCCTGTGGCTTAGGTGACTTGGGCTTCAGAGGTGCAGAGTTATGATGCCTGAAGTATATAGTTGTTAGCTAGTAGGCGAAGGGATCCTCAGAGTTTTCTCTTTCGATTTCCCCTTCACCAGTGTGCCACTTGAGTGTAGAGTGTCTGCTTGGGTTGCCCTCACAGGTAGGGACTTGGCTTCAACTTATGTATTGCACCACCCACTATTGTTTGATCCCTAATTTTGGTGATTGGGAGGTTGGAGGTTTCCTGGAGGTTCAGACTTGGAGTATCTGTAAGGGGAACCTCTGTATGGCTTGCGAAATCCTTGTGAACTTCTTGTGAAGCCTTCACACCCTACATTCCACTCCATGCAAACATTCCCACACCCTGTGAAGTCCTGCAAAGTGTGTGCGAAGTATTTGCAGCCTTGCCAAAGTGGATGTGAGGGGAACTCCTGTGAAGTCCTGCAGGGTCCTGTGAAGTCTTGCAAAGTCCTTGTGAAGTGCATGCACCCTATGTTTCACTCCATGCGAACATTCCCACACCCTGTGAAGCCTTGCAAAGTGCATACAAAGTGTACGCAGCCCTTCTGAAGTCTACCCCATCCAGTGCCACTTCGGCATTGGGCCTCTTGTTCCAGAGCTGTGCAGATCGGTCCCTTGGTAGCTTCCGAACACCTCCCTGGCTCTGTTGGTCCTGTTGCTTATGTGATTCAGGCTTCAGAGGTACGGTGCCCAAGGTATATAGCTGTTAACTAGTGGGTGAAGGTGATCCTTGGAGTTTTCTCTTAGGATTCCCCCTTTGCCAGGTATGCCCTTGCATTGTATGTAGTTGTATCTGACTTAGGATTCCCCCTTCACCAGTGTGCTGCTTGAGTATAGAGTGCCTGCTTAGGTTGCTGTCATGACTGCTATTTTCCACATCCCAAGTTCAGCGAATTCCGTTGACCTCCCTAGTGTTATTCCATCATGCCGAGATGGGCAAGGCCTCTGTCGTCGATCTCACTCCTATTCGCTTGTCGCTGAACATGATCTTCGCCATTGTACCACAATCTGTTGCCCTCGTTTCGCATCATTTGCAGTCCCCTTGTGGTGTGCAGGGTCACTGAGGACAAGCAGAAGCCCAGTGTAACTGACAGGTTTCACTCCCAGACCCCATCTGTTGCCATGCCCCATGAAGGTGGTTTGACCCTGACTGTGAGGGAAGAGATGCATGTGAGCGGTCATACGCAGGTGATTGATCCTAGAATAGAATTCAAGGATATTGGTGACAATAATCATGCTAGCACAAGTCCTTAGTTGGTTATTAATGGCTACATAAGATACATACCTAGCACAAGTCCTTAGAGATCAAGACAAAGGACTATGTGCTGGCACAGCGTCTACTATGTACTATTAGCACTCAGGAGTGATCAGCAATGTTCAGTAGTTACCAAGAAAGGAAATAGGAAGTATAACAGGATTGTAAGAGAGATGATGAGAGAAACAATGAAGGACAGTAGTAAACTATATGTAGGAATAGGAGAACCCTGACACTGACTCTGTGTCATAATTCATACCCTAAACTCCATGGTATTCTCACCCCTCTCAATCTGTTCCCCCCTACATTCACCCTTTACTATAAGTACTTCAATTCCACATGTAAAATTCCCTAGTTCAATTATCATACATCTACCTCATTATTTGACTCCTCACTAGTAGAACAAACCTTAGTGCAACAACCTCCTCCCTCATCAGTAGTTGTGCCTAACAGTGAGCTCGAACCTTTGATCTTATTCGCCACGCCCCTTTGGGGGCATTGCTGAGACCGCTATTTGCAGCACTTTGCAGGAGTGTTTGGATCAGCAAAAGGAACACCTGAACTGGGGTGACCTTTTGTTGAGAACATGTGCGATTCATCATGTACTACTCTTGGGTTATTCACTACAACTGTAGGCCCATGTCAGAATTACACTGATGTTCTATTTTTGCTGTTATGATCCGGTGCCTTGCGGATCTCTAGTGACCCTATTCGGCAACTAACCCATCCTGAGCCCATACCCCAAGCCTGACCTTATCCGAGTCCGTTCCCGAAGTAGTCCGAGCCTGAGCCAATCCCCATTCCCTATACCCTTGAACCCCATTCTTATCTGTCCCCGAACTTCATTATGATCTTTGTAGTTACTACTGCCTGACCCTGTTCCTCTGTTATCTGTATATAAGCCTCACTGTATGTACTTCGCTCTTCAGTCAGAAATCCAACTAGATACCCTTCAGATCATTTATTAGCTTCTTGCTCCATTTCCTCTTAGTCCCTTTGCTCCTCTTGTCCTAACTTGCTCCGAAATCAAGGGCATGTGTAATAGTGGATGGTGCAGTACATAAGCTGAAGCCAAGCCCTCACTAGTAATCCTCAGCCAAGCTCGGTCCGAACTCACCCAAGGTCCCACATGAAGACCCGGTCTTAACAGTATTTCTGACTCCCACTTCCACATTACACTAACAACTATGTCTACCACCCGTGCTAGAAGTACTACACTTCAACGCATCTCGGAACGACACTGTCTTTCTGAGCATCCCAAAAGCCCTCTGAACTTCCTGTCTGCATCCATTGAACCTGCCGATGCCCCAGCTGACAAAGGCAAAGGTAGGGAAGATAACCCTTCAGACCATGACCCCCTAGGCAAAGGTTCTTCAGCCAAGGTTCCCGAAGGAAGCCCTGGCAATCCTGGGGATCCTGAGGACCCCAATGGCGATAGTCCACCCTTGGGGGAACCAGCTGACCCCGACCATGATGATAGCTAACTCATGCGTCGACTTCTTACCAACCTCGCTAAACCCCGCCCTATGGAAACCCGAGCTAAAGTCAAGGAGCCCGATACTTATGATGGCACCAACCAGGCTAAGCTTCACACCTTCTTCTTGCAATGCCTGCTCAATTTTAGAGATCGCCCGAATGTCTTTCAGATGGGAGCCTCTAAAATCCAGTATGCCATCTCTTACCTTACTGGCTCAGCTTTACAATACTTCAAACCCATGATCCTCGGCGAACTCATTCCCAAGCCTATCTGGCTCCGGGATTGGGACAGCTTCAAGAGCGAACTCAAACTCAACTTTGGTCCGTTCAATACTGCCGCTCAAGCCGAGATCAACCTCTAAAAAATCGTCATGAAGGAGCATCACAAAGTCGCATGTTATTCCATCGAGTTCTCCCAAGCTTCGATCAGAACTCAGTGGAATGATGTGGCGCTCTGACACTTCGCTTACAAGGGCCTCGCCAAATGAATCAAGGATGACTTATTCCATTTCCCGAGATTCACGAGCTTGGCCAAGCTTCGAGGCTTTGCCCTCGAGTGCGACAGCCATTACTGGGAAAGGAAGGAATACGACACGATTGCTACCTGCAGTAGTCCAAACACTAGCCAACCTTCCAACCAGTCAAACAATACCCCCAATCAGTCTAGTGGTTCTACTAACCCAAAGAACCGTAACAAGACTAACTCGGGCAAAGGTTCGACTAACAACAGTAGTAATACGGCCAACGCACGAACCATGCCTGACCTTACCAACAAACTCGGTAAGGATGGCAAACTCCTCCCCGACGAATGACAATGTTGGATAGACCAAGGACTTTGCTTGCTCTGCGGCATCAAAGGCCATATGGTCAAGGACTGCCTGAAGGCGAACAAGAAACCTAATGATGGTAATGGTTCGTCTGGCACTAAAGGCAGGTCCAACAAAACTTCGGATACAAAGACTGATTCGGCTTCAACCTCAGAGCCGAAAAAATAACCAGCAACCTTGGAACCACATGACCTGAGGATTGCAGTGACCTCGGCTGTGTATTTAGACTCAGTGCCATTTCTGATTCCTTATCCAAAGACTCTCTTTATGTAAATTTTACTTTGCCCCCAATCCCCACGGTCTCTTTTGTAGCATTAATTGACTGTGGTTCTTCTGATTGTTTTATTGAATCCAAGTTTATAGAGAAATATGCTTTGACTACTTATCCTGTTACCCCGCTTCCGTTAAAACTATTCGATGGTAGCACTAACACTACTATCACCCAAGCTTTAGATCTCCCTGTATGTTTTCCAACCGGCGAAGGATACTCAGTTACTTTCTATGTAACCTTGCTAGACTTGAGTTGCTCAGTGGTACTTGGCCACAACTGGCTCGGCCACTACAATCCGTTGATTGACTGGGCATTGGGCAGTATTACCTTCAAGACCTCCAAACCAACTTTGGTCCCTGTGACTTTGGCGACTTCAGCTTGCTCCACTATGCTTCAGACGACCACCTTGCCTTCAACCTCCGAACCTCCTCAGCCACCTCCAAAGCTGGTAGCACCTCTGGTTTCCCTAGTCAATGCTCCCGCATTCTTATGTGCCAGCTGGCTAGAAGGATCTGAGATGTTCCAGCTCGACCTTGCATCACCCAAACTCCTCACCTGAGCTTCGACCTCGGCCCAGGACAATCCTGAGCTATCGGAAGGTATACGACAATACATTCCTGAAACTTACCATGACTTTGCAGATGTGTTCAGCAAAGCCCAAGCTAATACACTGGCACCACACCATCCCTACAATCTCAAGATTAATCTTGAAGAAGGGACTGCCCCTCTGATTGGCCCTATTTACTTGCTTTCAGCTTCTGAGCTTAAAGCACTCTGCGAGTTTATTGATGAGCATTTGAACATGGGGTTCATCTGACCAACTTGGTCCCCGCATGGAGCTCCCATACTGTTTATTAAGAAAAAGGATGGGTCATTACGGTTATGCGTTGACTTCCGAGGTCTTAACAAGATCTCAAAGAAAGATCGCTATCCGTTACCACTCATCGCTGACTTACTAGATGCTCCGAAGCAAGCTCGCATATACATCAAAATCGACCTCAGGCATGCGTATCACCTCGTCTGAGTTGCAGAAGGAGATGAATGGAAAATGGCCTTCAGGACTCATTATGGGTCTTTTGAATGGTTAGTTATGCCTTTCGGCCTCACTAATGGGCCCACTGCCTTTCAGAGGTTCATGAACGATGTCTTTGCCGACATGCTCAATGTATGCGTGATGATTTACTTGGACGACATACTCATTTACTCCAATGATTTATCCTTGCATGAGCTTCATGTTAAAGAAGTACTTCAGAGACTTCGAAAACATGGCCTATTTGCCTGAGAGGACAAGTGCGAGTTTCACCAAATTATGGTTGAATTCCTCAGCTACATCCTCTCACCCGAGGGCCTCACTATGGATGAAGCAAATGTTAAAGTTATCCAAGATTGGCCCGAGCCTTGGAAGGTCCGCGACATCCAGTCCTTCCTCGGCTTTGCCAACTTCTACCGACATTTCATTCACAACTACTCCACCATTACCGTACCCCTCACAAGACTTACTCGCAAGGGTACCCCTTGGAACTTCGGCAAGGACTGCTGATGTTCCTTCAAGATGTTAAAGAAGGCTTTCACTACTGCTCCTATCTTGACTCATTGGATTCCTGATCAACCCTTGAAAGTAGAGACGGATGCCTCAGACTACGCTCTTGCGGCGATACTCTCGCTGCAAACCTTGGAAGGCGAGGTTCATCCAATCACCTTCCATTCCCGAACTTTCACTTTGACCGAGCTTAACTACGACGTTCACAATAAGGAACTCATGGCCATCTTTGAAGCTTTCCAGGGGTGGCGACACTACTTGGAAGGCTCAGCAAACCCTGTCAATGTTATTACTGACCATAAGAACCTTGAATACTTTTCGACTACAAAGTTGTTGACACGCCGACAAGCTCACTGGTCCGAATACCTTACTCAGTTCAACCTCACGATCTGTTTTCGACCCAGTCGTCTCAGTACTAAGCCTGACTCACTCACTAGACGTTGGGATGTCTACCTTAAAGAGGGGAATAGTGACTACGCCACCATTAACCCTCAAAATTTACGGCCAGTGTTTACTCAACACCAGCTGGCTTCATCCCTTCGAGCTACTAACCTAGCCCCCACAATTTGCGAGCAGCCACCTTACTTGACACCGAGAAGATCCGAACCAACATCCTCGCAACCCTCGCTTCGGACGAAGTAGCCAAACTACACCTCAGTTCAACCTTGGACCTGAGATGGACTACCAACCCCGAGGGTTTGCTTTTACTTGACAACCAAACTTACGTTCCTGAGGCTTTAGACTTGCGACTTCGCATCCTGCAATACAAGCACGACCACCCACTCTTGGGTCACTTCGGGGTCAACAAGACCTTGGAATTGATTCGGTGAGACTACGCTTGGCCAGGGATCAGATGCTTCATCAAGGAATATTGCAAGATGTGCACTACTTGTATGCACAGCAAGCCTCAGCGTCACAAGCCTTATGGCCTACTCAAACAATTACCTGTGCCCGAGAAACCT
>QFFB01000336.1:0-18661 GCA_003316465.1 Ramaria cf. rubripermanens
TGGTCCTGCTCTGCCAAGGGATGGGTTCTTCCTGCAGAGGACATCGAGTATGAAGGAGGAATTTCTTTTGCTAGAGCAGGTCAGCAAGTTGGGGAGGAAGCAATATCAACCCCAATGAAGGCAGTGCATGCAGTCGTGCGCTGCAAGCTGTCGCAAACTAGATCATTCACCGTTAAAAGCGAAATCCAAAACAGTCTATATAGTGGACTGGCGCTTGGATTATTCTTGAATTTCATGAATACAATTGCCGGAATCACTCGCCCCGGCTAGAAACAAAAGATTCTCTTCGAGACAAAAACAGCCAGACTAATGCATGGTATCAGTTATAGCAGATGAGTGGACCCTGCCGTCACCATTCTAATGGCAGTCGACCCCTTGTATTGCCAGCGTTTTGCCGTCCGGAAGCGGAACGCTGGCAATTATTGGATATGTTCGGCTTTAAAAGGTACTATACTTATTGCGTTGAAATCCTGATAATTTGAAGCTCCGACTGCCGTATCATCGAGTCATTCAAGCGACCACAGGTTTTCGTGGTGTTCCTCGAGGTGTACTGCCAGTTTGCCTTCTACCAGGTGGCTGTTACCTTCGTAAGGCCTCGTGTATAAATTCTTAATAAGTACGCACACTGCAATTTGCCAATATACGCTCCGTGTGACCATCGAGGTAAAATAATGATCGGGCAACTTGAACGGTGAGAAATATCTTGACGATACTTAGAAGGGCCGAATTTTAAGAAATATTCAATATTATCTGCGGCATATCCCAGTCAACACGTCTTCGCTGTGATTATCTCTTTACAGTAATGGTACAGCATCATGCAGAATTGCATTCAGACCGCTACATAGGGGGAGGCGACTGGGGGAAGACCTTTAGAGCAGCACACGCAGATCATACCTATTCCGCCTTTAATTCCTGCAGTGACAAATTGAACCCCGGGAGTAGGCCGGTTCTCTAATAGCCAAGCACTGCCGGAGGAAGACTTGCAGAGTCATAGACTTAATTAAGCATAGGAAGTCCACAGATAGATTTAACGATTTATCCTAATCCGGTTTGTCAATTATTGTCACTTGCGAAAATTACACCACGATAATCATGATTCACGTGATGCACTGAAAATCGGGCATTAGCCGAGATTGCATGAGATAATTTGGAGATCGAAACCTTCGCTGGGAGCAGATCCGCTTATCCATGTCTTACCAGAACCCAGCAAGGAGTTGTGGAATATGGGTGTCCAATTATCTTGGCTGCTTCGTAACCAATCTCTCTAATGTTGGACGCGTGCGTTCATGACGGCTATAGCGAGGTGAAATACCCTCACATGGGTATAGAAAATGTGAGCATCTCCTGACCTGGCACTGGTGTTATTGCGTAGTCACGCTAAGGGTTTTTAGTTTGTGCTTTGGCTGAAACATGTTCATGTCCGATAGACTCTGATACTGATGCGAGAGAGCGACGCCTTATCAGAGAGTAGAATGGGGATATCATACCTAAATTACCAATCTCTCTTCAGATGGACGACAATCATACCCAGAGCGCAGTTCTTGGCACAGTGCCCTGATCCTCACACACAAGAATGGGAAGAAGAATGGTCACAGATGTTTCTGATTTCGACAGGGGGGGGCCTGGGGCAAGGCGTGCAATCTTGCGCGGATGGTGGGACATTTTGCTCACTGACTCAGCCAGTGGGACTAGGTGGGGTATTAGAAGGGAGTATCCAAAATACCGTGAGAGCCCCAGCCAAAATTCCCAACACACTGAGCACCTTTCTAGGATTGACCCATCGTGTCCAAGGGCGTAGAAATCTCCTACCATTCGGCTACGTGTATATGAATGTATGTCTTTAGCGCACAGATCTACAATAAAAACGTTACCGAGCGTCACAAGCATGCGTGAATTTAATGCTTTCAGAGCAGTACCGTGGTAAGTTGTTTTATTATTATCCACTTAATTTGGATGATATTCATCAAGGGTGACCAGTGAAACATTGATGCCTGCGTCTCTGTAGTGCGTGAGGCTCTAGCTCAGTCGCTTTTCCACCGCGGCAATCTATACCTTATATTGGAAGCGGGGAAGCTTACGTATGTTCGCCGGCACAATGTTCTCCGTAGTCCCCTTACAGTAAGTAACAAGCGGCTGGTCCGGTAGAAATTCAAATTTCTAATTAACCTTCCATAAGAGTTACAGTACCAAGCGGTGGTAGTACTGTACCTCTCAACATGCCCTCAAATTTACAACGGACAACTGTATCTTGTGCGGCCACTCCTTGATGATTCGACCAATGATTGATGAAGCTTGAAGCTTTCACAGTTACAATAGGCATCACAATTCCCTAGCACATATGATCATCATTGCACATCGCACCTGCCAGTGTACCCGACGAAGTCTGACCCCCTTTATCGGCTCTAGCTAGGTTTGTTTCCTCGCGAATGATCGGCATTACAGGACTGAATATATAATAAAAGGTTTCTGCATCAACGGCTAGCTTGAAACTACTATTGTACCTTTCGACCGTAGGCGCGAATCCGGTGTCGGTCGCGCATCACATTGCCGCCTGCACATTGACCAAGACCGTTAAAAAAAGCAATGAAAATAATGCTTTGGAGCTAAAATCATGTGTCAGGGGCATTTTTCCGCCTCCCTGAGTCCCAAACATATTTGATCTACATACAAACTTATGTAACATACCAAAATACAGAGAGGTTATGATAGATCCCTTGCCAGTGATACGTCACATCTTCCCATTAGGATTGGAAGATGTGACACATCACTGGTCCCAAGTTCCAGTGGTCCGTGGGTGTCACGCTCGAAGGCCCTGCGCCTACGGTCGAAAAGGTACCGTGATAGTAATTGTTGAGTGCCACAAGGACTTCAAGACACTGACTACTATTATAAGCCCAAATGTCTTCGCTTACCAGATCATTCTACCGTGATAATATTCTCCAGGGGATTGAAGTTACGGGGGTTATGGATTTGATAGTGGGTGCTACCCTGGATGTTGCAGCCTGCTGTGCTGATGAGCGACGTGTGCCTCAAGCAAAGCTGGATATAGTTTCATTCACACGAGGCATGTCCGTCCGAACACAGTAGACCAACACCGCTTTAATTAGAACTTGACCCCCGGGAAGCAGATGCACCGCACCACGTAGTTAGCGAGTTCCGGCTTAATGTGTTGTATTCGGGCAATTAGTGTCTTTCAGTGGAAAGGGGAAGATACAAAGTGCTTCCAGGTTTGGATCTCGAAGATTTGTCTATCGAAATGGTCCAGAGGTACGTTCAGGTTACCCTCCTTTCCCGTGTAAGCTAGCGTCAAACACAAACGCCCAAACGCCCAATCAATTCCCAGCGTCAGGGTCCTAATCCAGGGAAGCGAATTATCTTTTTCTTGAGGATATTTTGTCAAAGTTATCGCAAATTCTAGCTTGACATAAGGCAACGAAATATCGATAAGGAGTCAATTCCTATGTAATTCAAACTAGCTTACGTCGTTAATTACCTCGGACTTAGAGCTAACTCACATAGGTCAGTACTGGTTATGCTGGTGATGCGGGGAGTTTTGACTGCCACTGGAGGACCAACGGCGGGATCCCTAAGCAGCAAGAGACATAGGTCCATAGATGCAACTATCTAAAAAAAAAAGAAGGGCGATAGGTTTAGAACTGTGTCACAAGCCACTAAGCTGGCCAGGCATCTGCATGCGCAATCTCATAATTTCTTTGTCATTTAGCCACATAAGGGCTTGTATTTCCTACGTAGTTTAAGTGCACCATAAGCGCCTAGCGCTTCGAGCACTCTAATTGATACTCTCTCTCCGAGGCGTGTTTAGTTCAATTACTTAGATCAGGTGCTTAACGCTGTATAAACAAACTTAGAGGGTCTTTCGATAAAGAGACCAAATTAGCCGCGAGCAGTAGCATAGTAAAGCGTCAAACGTTGATTTTCGACCGAATTTTTGAAAATTTGCGTTGGCGTGATGAGCACAATTACTGTAAGTACCGTAAGCAAGAATACAGTCAACCAATGTCGTCAAATTTTATATTCCCCGAGTCGAATGGCGCCCATAAATGTTCATTGGCTGTCGCAGTGTGGGACAGATGGGCTCAAAAAGTTGCATCAACATCCTGTGCGGAGTCGGTGTTTGCAGCCGATTTGAGTTTGAAACAGGCTTATGTAAGTCCGTCCAGCTTTTCTCGCAAACCTACAGTTCTTAATATAAGTACAGGAAAGCAATGACCCTGAATGATATATTCTCCGAGAGAGCGCAGACTCGCCCTCTGAATCTGAATTTGAGAAAGTATATTAATAACGCAGGGAAGGCCTTGTCAAGGGTCACCGGTAGTTTCAATGCCATGCATCAGTCTCTCTAAATGGCTTGCGATTCTTAATTGCCTTGGCTTATGTCGTTAATTTCGTATTAACGGACCTAATAGCTATGTATGACGTAGGTCAACGTTACATCAGGCATATTAGAAAGCAATCCTACCTAAAGTTAGAACACCTCATTGGATCATACGCCCACTAGGACTCAGCTGGACACCCTGATTGATTTTACGCTTTTACATACGCTACAAATTCTCATGAATATTGCACTAACTTGTTGTTCTCTTTGAACGCATGGAGCAGACTACTGACGATTCATCAAAGTTTAGATCATGCTACGAAGTATGACGTCCCTCTCACCATCACGTCAAAGGCAGATTCTTCCTCAACTCCGTCATGAAATGATGTCTGATCAGATATGATGGTAGCGTACAAATTTTCAGCGCACGTGGTGACCGTATGGCTACACACCCAGTCCGAATCACTGACAGAGATACATCAGAGCAACATGTCTATCTGGTTCGAGCCCACAATGTATTAAAAATGTAACGACATTGCAAGTCGCAGGATGACATATGGAAATGCTGTAGTGGCTGCCAAGACGGTACAGTGTGCACGAAGTACGAAGTTGATAGGGGGATTTTCTGTTCTCATTCTCGCGCCCAGGACTCGTAGGATCATGATTAGGTGATGCTGGATGATCGATGAGATTTGGGCTCAGCTCATCGAGTTGAACTCGTGATGCAGCTGATGCTGTGCCACAGCACTCAAAGACCATGCGAGAAAAAGCCTTCCAGGGGCATCGTTATTGAGATATGTGCCTCGACGTTCGCGCTGAGTGCGAGCCCTCTGATGCTTTGCTAGATGCAATGGACCCTACTGCCTCAACTTGGCTTCAGCAAACGAGGTGCGGTCCAACCACGGTCACGCAGTCACGTATCATGCCTTGGTTGGTATTTTAGCGCCATAACTCTGGTGGTCAAACTTTCTTGAATGGTTCTAGCCTGGGCGTGGCGCATAGTTCGAGGAACATGTTCTTGCCAAACGTATGGTACTGAGCACATGGTCCTTGTGCAGATGCTTGTCAGCGTAATCAACACGATAACCATGCCATCCGAGTGCCACAATGCTCACCAAGTTTTATTGACACGGATCTGGATGAGGAGACCGAGCACACAAGCATGATCACTGATCAAGCTACACTCACCATACTATGGCGCCATTCTTCATTCATTACAGGAAATTGTTATCGGGGTGGACATGGAGGCTGGTGTTGGCCGGTCGTTTCATGAGAAAAGTGCCCTGTCTTCCAATCGTGCCGCCTGATACGCAAAAGGCGGGCTGATCGGGGTGCTCGAAAGGTGGAAAGTACAGAAGCCCCTCATCATCTCACGTGTCAGTGCCAATCACTCCGCGGCCGCTCACCAGAGGCTCATCAGTTGTTGCTCGTCAGAAATAACTGATGATATGTCCTCAGATGTGAGTTAGAATCTAATGTATTTCCTCAATTAGTTTCAATGACGGCTCAAGCCTGTAGAGCGGCCATACCTTTGCATGGCACGTATTTCACTCTCGAAACTTTCTCATTTGTTCTCATTTGCCTTTGATATCACCCTGTTTTAGTATGTGCCATGTGGAATTAGTGGTGACCAATTCGTTCCTTGGCACTATCAGCCTCTGACAGTGGTAGTGACACACTCACCTCGAAGATATACCCAATCCTGCAAGGTCCCACACGCTGCTCAATTTATTCGATCATGATGGTCGAGAATCACCAACTAATATGCTTCTAGTGTAATCGTGGTACCTCATATGTCTCTATATTCCGCACGATGCGCGGACTATATTCGCCAAGTTCGACGCTTGATTCAATCTTGCAGCGATATATACGTCGTCAGGATTTTGATCGGTACCAGTGGGAGGGAAGCTGTCCTGTATGTCGTGGATTATTGTTGATTTTTGATCCTAGAGCGACCAAGACAGCTAATTTTGCGAAACCAGGTCTCAGAAGTAGAGGCTTGTCGAATCTTACTGAGCTGCGACAGAATATAAGCCACCAGCGAGCCAAGGGTCTGTTTTGATCGTTTACCAAGATAGTAGCAAAGGTTTCAAAACGTCTGGCTCGCAACCGACTCTCCCATCGCCTCTGAATTAGGTGCCCTGCACCATGCCAGAAAACAAGCCAGTCGGTGTCGTTTAATCGCAGATTGGAACATCCTGCTCATTGTGGGCCGATCTTACCTGTAAACGCGGGGGGCAATGTCCAACATGCTAGACAGCGCTTACCCTTTGTCCTATACATTTGGTTTTCGGGTGGCAACGTTGAAACAGTGTACCTCAGGGTTTCGTGGCGGTATGGGCGCATCTGGTGATGTTGACAGAGTGACACCGCAATAGGAGCCTTACGTTGATGCCGGCAGCAAATTCATGACGCTCCTCAGGAACGCCCGCCCGCCAAAAATATGCACAGTAGCTGGCGACCGCTCCCCTCGTCCCTCGGAAGAGAAAAAAGTCGTGGGGCAAACCTTTGTGTAGAGGAGTAAGCTTGGCTTAACGTTTGAAGTTCTCCTGCAGGTAACCAGTCTCATTGGCCAATGTGTTTGCTAAACATCCTTCAGTCGACTTCCTAATCAATACCCACGATCTGGACATTCTACATATCTGTACCCCAGGTTCGCCGATGAACCCCGTCTGTGGGGATCGGTCCCCCATGAGCTCCGTGCGAAGAAGTTGGGATTAAATTATTTGGAGGTATGGTAGCATCCGTCTTAGCATGTCACTGAATGGATTTTCCATTCTACTGATGCGAAGAACCATTCATCCCATGACGTGCTTCGCCATCCAACAACGAAGCATCATAGATTAGAACACAATCAAGAAGCGTCTTGACAATGCTGGGGGGGGCTGAAACCATGATGCTCGCTTCGTTCTCGAGCTTACATGGTATCGGGTGCTGGATGTTCCGCATGCATGTTTCCGGATTCTCATCACACGCCACAAAGGAGAACTGCCTCAGCCTGATATGCGCTGTCTGTACATCCACCCCATCCCCGCCTGTGTATAGGGTTGCGGTGCACGGTCTACCCCGGTTCCTTTCGTCAGCCTTTATGTCGCATTCGGTCACTGTTCTGCTGTATTGCAGGATGCTGAAACACTAGACAATAATGCGGCAGTGCACGACCTTTAGTTCATGGTACGAATGCCTCAAATTGCGACGCAAGCCTCTCGAACTCTCGAGAAATATCACTTTCATGCTGCGGGGTAGTATTCAAACGCGTGACATCAATGTTAAGCGTTGTAGACCTGAGTATATGTATACATGTGACGGGCTCGGAGTGTTCGGATCGATTCTAGAGATCTCGGCTGGATTCGCATGAGGCTAAGATAATCGAGTAGACTGGCCGGGAAAACATATTGAAAGGCGCCCGTAACTCGGCCGCCGGATGATCTGGACCAAAAAGGTAGTGCATGCAGTTTCGCGCATGCTGCCGACAGCAGAGATGTCACCCTAATCAGAATGACATGGTTGATGCAATTCATTCATGATCAGGCGTTGGCCACTAGGTGAGTTCTTACGAGAATTACCGATTGCAGTCCACGCAAACCGTGTGCTCGTTATTATTATGTTACCACACTTCTTCCCAATCACAGAAGATTCTCATGGGAAGTGGAAGGAAACGGTGCGGAGGATGCTTGTCTGCAAGCGGGTGAAGAAGTTCCCTGTAGATCCACACACAAGGGAGCTGCCAATGACTTGCTCAAATAGGCGTACTATACTCTGCTTGCCCCTTATAGTCTGCCACATCGGGAGAAAGGGAGGGCAAGGTCATGACATCAATTTCAAATCACACTGGTGCGGGCTGTGCGAGGTTCACCATATGGTCTAGCGGGCGCTCATATGCGCTGTGCTCCGCCACCAGGTGGTCGTGAGTGGGATACAGTATGGCTCGCAGAGGGCGCCGGTACTCTCGGTCGTGGTTGCCAGATGCGTGTCTCGCCATCTTTCTCGTCGACAAGACTCACCAACGACGGTCTCGGTGATGGGCTCAGTTGAGACTCACATAGGATTTCCAACACGTGGTGACTTCAGGGCGCTCGTATCACAACATGGGTAACCTAGAGTTAGCCGAGGAGGTCTTAAGGCAGTACATTTTCTGTCCTGGCTACTTCTCGATCAGATGTGATCTGCGATTCTGACCAACCTTATTATATATATAATGGCCTTGTCCTCAGCCTGGTACACAAGCAACGCTTTACTTCGCCAGTGACTCTTCCCCCATGGATCTCCGGCAAGACAACTCACAGTGCCAACCTACATGGTCTTACACTGCTCAGCAAACTATCGTAGAGCATGCTTCGCTCTTCTATGACTTGCACTACGGCAATGAGCCTAGCAGTCACCACACGAACGCGATTCCTCTTGACGTCCTCGAAAGTCATCCAGAGTATTATCCTGCATGGCATCCCTCTCCTTCGGCTTCTCCAACCAGCTCAAACTCCCCTACATCTTCCGGTGAGTGTTACACCTTCCTGGACACCTGCACGATGCTCACTGACATATTCAGGCTCTGAGGAACCGATGGGCAACTTGGATCCCTCAGCGCAGGCTTTCTTACCTTGTCAGTAGCGAGGCAATTTCACATTGAGGCACCTAACAAAGCAACTCCATTCAGTAGATCGAAGCAGTCGATCAACTTCCTGTCCCCCCGTTCGCCTACATCCCCGCTATTCGCGCCCATTCCTCCCAGAGCCCGAACCACCTGTCATCCACGAGACATTCGAAGTGGAGACTGGTGAAGAGGAGGTGATCAAAGCAGTCATACATCGACTAACAGACGAAGAAAAAAGAGGCCTTAGCTTCACATCGGCTAACCCTCGCCCGACTTTTTGTTGCACGGTTCAGGGCTGTGGCCGATGGTTATTGCACCGGGCCCAGGTCAAGCCACATCTCTCAGAGCACGGATACCGATTCTGCAAGCCATTCAAATGTTCCTGGTGAATATCTTGGCTCAAGCAATATCCTGTACCAGCTATTCAATATGTCTTTTTCACAGTGGCGCTGAATTTGGACGCCAGGTAGAAGCCGCGAGACACGTTGAGGACAAGAAATTATGCGAGCACTGGTGAGCCTTATCATTACCCTCACCGAAATGGGAATTCATGAGCAGCCATTGTTCATAGCCATCGATCTGGCCGGAAATACAAGGGCGGTGCAATTTGCCTTCGGTGCCTTCGGCGTCTTGCTACAAAATAAGAACGAAGATACTCTTTCTCCGTTAGGATTCTTCCAATAAGCTGTAGCCCTAGCATGAACCATATACCCACCAAATATTGTGTTTATTACACTCATCCCCTACAGTCCCCTACCTGTCAAATATACCCACTCCGGAGCCATTATGAACGTCAGGACGGGGCTGAAGCCCGCAAGGCAAGCGTCTTTCGCACCAATAATTCTCCCGGCTTGGTTAAGCGGGCGCAGTTACAATACGGTCTGGGTATGATCTGTTAAGTCCGCTTATGTCGTGATCACCAGACAGGATCCGTAAGTGAATCGATAACACCTGGGTAAGCCCTTGGCTTATCGGATTCTTGCGGGAGCTCCGAAGCGGGCGAAGCCTTCTGCTCACCTGTTTAATTAATTGTCATTGCAGCGCTTGAAGCCTTCTTCACGACAGCACCCTCTCACGCCATGCAATCGATTAAGTAAACGGACCAGGGTTCTCTGGACTGGTACATGTATACGCGTACAAATAAACATCCTACAAGCGAAATGATACACGGCCTTTCTGTCACACAGCCCTGATATACTATTGAACATCATGTCAACGAAGCTCAGGGAATGTTATGCCTACGGTAGGGAAAAGCTGACGCCCTGTGCAAGCGGTGCCTGGTTCGAATAGTTGACAGTACACGTACTCCATCGCACATATTGCTTCCAAGCATCGCCTCCTGATTCGCGACCCCTGCACAAGTGAACGAGGTGTTCCAACAGAAAGTGCGAGGATGTCAAAGAAGAGACTTACCAGCCAGTGCTCTGCAAGGTAGGTAATAAGGAACGTACGCAGTCAGTGCATGTCACCGGTGGTAGTGGTTATGAAACCAATACCTTATTTCCGCCAAATGCCGCACCAATCTCCGCCCCACTAGTGCCTACATTCACCTACAACAGCAGGTTTCTCGTGGTTATGAGCGTTGTGGTCGATAGCAGGAGACGCACATTCACAATGCCACAATCTGACCCAGCAGGGCCAATCCACTTCCCGATATTTCTAATGTCTCTGGTCCATAGGCTGCTTGATAAACCTTGGGGAACTGCATTATTCAATGCTATGGCTTCCTCCAGTTCATCAAACACAGCAACATTCAATATCGGCGCAAAAGTCTCCTTGCTCCACAGCGCCTGACTTGGATCTGTCGACTTTGGTTGCGCGATGGTCGGGCGAACATAGAAACCCTGAGCAAGATCGCCATCAAACTCGGAAACATCAAAAAGCCCCCCACCAGCCAGGATTTCAGCACCAGAAGAACGTAATGCTTTAATTGCTTCAACATACACTGATGTCGCTTTCTGGGTGTGCAATGGGCCCAGCAATGTACTTTCGACTAAAGGATCCCCTGGACAAAGAGTCTTGTAAGCGGACTGCAGGCGGTCGATAAAGGCAGGTGCGATGGAACGCTGCAGGAAGACTCGACGTGTCGAGGTGCATCGTTGCCCAGCTGTTCCAATTGAACCGAAGAAGACGGCCGGGAGGGCAAGGTCGAGATCGGCATCAGAGAGGACAATTGATGCTGGGTTGTGTATAAAATTAGTCCAGGCCGAACCAGGTGATGGTATTGTTCGAACCATTGTTACCACCAAGCTCCAGAAGGACTTTGCCAAAGCGTGACTGAACGACCTTCCCAACCCGACGACCGACGTCTTCAGAGCCAGTAAATGATACTAGGAAAGCGACATGTCAATACGCTGGATACGCCAGTAGGGTTACAATATATGAATGGACTACCGAGATCAACTTCCTTGCTTTCGACTATGGCCTCTCCTGTGTCCTTACCGCCGATGATAAGCGCTGCCACAGCACCAGGTACTCCGTTCCTTTCCAGGACACTTGCTACTATCTTGGTTACGGCAATTGAACACAGCGGCGTTGTGGGTGATGGTTTCCAAACTGTTGCGTTGCCAGCGGCCATGGAAAGAGCCACGTTCCTGCATGACGGGTCGACAAGAAGCATCCAAGAACGAGATTAAACAGGAATGAATATATAATGATTCTACCGCACATACCATCCGTATACAGCCACAGGAAAGTTGAAAGCACTCAGGACAGCGACTACTCCGAGTGGATTGGGGACTGAAGTATTGAGAACAATTATACTTTCTGAAATAAATTTGTACAAAGTGTGATGCCTGCCTTCAAGGATCGAGTGTCCGGGCCTTTCAGAGCTGATTACACGACCACTCATGGTTCGTGAAAGGCCAACAGCGTAGTCACACTTTTAATGAAGGAAACGGTTGAAAGAAGGACAGGTGTCGAAGAGTCATACCTACAATGTCCACAAACTCTTGAACTTCTCCGACTCCCTCAGTTCGAATTTTCCCCATCTCCAGAGACACCAGAGCCCCAAGCTCATTTCGCTAAAATGAGACATGAGTTGATGCTTTACGAACGATGACTGTAATAGATATGGGGACCTTTGCGGCGATGGCTTCTCGGATTTGGCGCACAATCTCTCCGCGACGAGGTGCTGGTACGTGTCTGAACTGGAGATAGGCTTCTCTTGTTCTCATCAAAGCATACTGGAGTTCATCAGGTGTACACTTTGTATTCAAGAAGTTGGCGCACTGTTATTCGCATACCAAAGCACTACACACCGAGCGAACACGTGCGATTATCTCTTTCGTAGAAGGGCAAACACTCTCAATGATCTCTCCTGTGCCCTTCCATTCTCCATCATATACGCCCGGAATCTCGTCACTTGTTCCTGGAAACTCAAGGGCGGAGAGGACGGTAGAAGCTCGAGAGGAAAGATACCTCTTCAAGGATTTCAGCGACAATCCTCTAGTGGCAGGCTTCAGTGTGGGAATGGATAATAACATTGAAGCAAGGGAAGTCCACAAATTCGCTGTCCGCCGCCCCCGGTCGGCTATTTATGTCCAATGTCTGGACCTCCCCGACCACGTGCAAATCACATGATTACAGTGAATGCACTATTTACATAACTCGCATCTGTATTTGTAGGGACGCCTATCCTGATTTCTCGACATCGGCTGGAGGTTGAAGTGAAGATACGAAACCCGACCGTCATATTATAAGTATTACTGCAATTGTGCTCAAGTCCTGCGTGTATCAACTTTCAAAATTCAAAATTGCAATGCTGCCTGTGACTGCTCGTTTGATAAATACTTATAAATCGATTATCTCCGATGTTCCCACTGACCAGTATTCGAACATCTGCACCTTATCGACATTACCAACCTACATTTAAAGTGGAGTACTTCTAGTGTGCGGTATAACTCGATCGATACTCACGCCTTTATCTACCTAGGGACTGTCTATGTCTGCTCAACTCCGGGACGGCTGTCTGCAAAAGATTGATTTCTCTGGGGTCTTCGTTTAGCATGTCCGGGGTACGTATACATTCTGATGATTGCACATGGTTCACCCGATTACAGTAATAATAAGCCATATGCATCATACCATAATCTTTTTACGGCACTGCCAGTCTGGTGGTCGAGTCCATATAAATATGGCGACATACGGAAATGATCGCCCCGGCTCTGAAGCTCAAGATGCTTTCTTCTCACCTGGCTCTAAGCTTAGCATCAATTGCACTCGTTCTCGCAGCTCCAGATGTTAAAGGACGTTCAGGAGCAACAGATCCCTGTGTAAAGGTTGCTGGACAGGCTTTCTCTCCCCCTGCCGATGCCCTTGCCTGTATGAAAACGTTCCCGTTTAACGAGACGATTCGACAAAACGTCATAGCAACTGGTAGGCTGACTAGCCGGGTAGTCCAGACATGCAGCCTGACATCTTTTGTTTGATCCTTTAGTCTCTGGCGTCTTTGACTTCTTCACCTTTGAGGATTATTACCTCGACATCGCACCTCCTTTTGAAGAGTCAACCGTTAACATCAGAGCAGAGCTGAAGAGAATCAATACCACAGCTTACTCAGTGAGGGTCAACATGATGCTCATCCACTAAATGGTAGTTAATCTGTGCAGACCGATTTTGACTTCTCGAAGGATTTATATGACACCGTCACTCGTCTGAACGATGGACATACTCGTGAACAACGCATTTATTCCCACAAGGGCATTGATGGCTAATTTTAGTGACAGGCTGGTTCCCTGCTTGTTATTGGTCAGTCTGGCAGAATGTCCTTCCAACTCCACCCGTGACGGCAGGTATTCCACGCACCATTCTGAACCCCGCTAACTTGGATATCTTATAGCTTGAGGTGGATGGTATCCAAAATGTCTATGTCGCTCCCGATGCTGTCGAATTCATTGAGCAGCTTGGCACTGGGTATACATCCTTTTTTGACTCTATTCAATTTAATTGGAGGCGTCTGGCGGGTGCCAAAGTGTTGAAAATAAATGGATTGGACGCTTATGCTTATGTGGATCGCATCGCCTCGAACACCAGCGGAAACTTCCTGGATCATGGAGTTCGAGTCAACAGCGTATTTTCGAGCTACAGGATCGATGGCAACAATGCCTTTTCGCAGCGGATCGGAGACTTGGCAGGGCCTCTTTTTCCAGATCCAGAAAGTGTCACGTTCACGCTTATTCCAATGAATAGTACGCAACAGGAGACCATCACCATCCCATATTTTGCCGCGTTCCTCGGTCAGCCATTCACGGATTCCGCTTCCTAGTTTGCGTTCCTCTACTTCCCCGAGATGTACGAGGGCTAACAACTGGTCGATCTTTATATGTAGCTGGAAGAACAATTGTGCTGCCAACAGCGCGACTAATGGAGTAGACAACTCACCTCATGCCGGCTTAGTGCCTGAAGTTATAGCACCTTTGCGCATGCGTGGGGAAATTATAGATGCATCACTCAAACAAGCGCTTGGATTACCTCCACAGTTCCAGCCTAGTTTGCCTATCATCTCTGGCCAAAACGGGACTGTGAAGTCTTTCATCTTATCTGACAACGTCACTGGGGTGCTATTTGTCGGCAGCTTTGGAGGTGATGAGCAGACATTCCAGAAAGACACTGTCACGGCGGTGAACGCTTTCAAACAGAGGGGTGTGACACAGCTCATCGTAGACCTTTCGAATAATGGAGGTGGGTTAAATCAGGAATCTGCATCACCCTAAACTAAATTCTTTTAGGCGGGTTTGTGTGCCTTGGACAATGGTTGCACAAGTTCCTTGCCGGCTCAGCTGCAGTTCAAAATGCGTACGTTTAAACGTTGCTCAGAGCCACTCTTCCTCGCCGGTCCACTCAAGCAAGTCCACAGAGGTTTCCAATCGAGTTCCCGTGCCAATCCTCTCGCACAGAAGATCGTCAAAGGCGACATCTCCAGAAACATCTCTAGCAATGTGGTGCGTCTTTCTCACACTACTCTGACACTAATTGAGATGTTCAATAGGCTTTCTATCCCCCTACAAACTGGAATTTCTTGAACAATACGGCTTTCCCGCCAACATTCGATTACAATGACCCATCGTTGCCGTTCCACATCAATGACCGGAGTGAGCCGACATCACAGCGATTTTTGGTACAGTAACTTCGCTTAGACTGGTTCGAGCTGAAAAGCGTACTAAATGCTATGGCAGGACAATTGCGACGCCGAGTTCTTTGAGCCATTCCCCACTCAGCCACCTTTCGACCTCACGTGAGTCGAAATTGCCGAATATGCTAGCCTTTCCTGAAATTCGCATTTCTCTAGGAAAGTCATTCTGGGTACGACGGTCGGACATGAACATATGCCGCGCTGATACTGTTTCATTGCCTTATTAGTTGGCAATGGGGACTGCGCATCTACGTGTGCCATGTTCAGCACGCTCATGCACGAAAAACACAACGTAAAGAATGTCATATTTGGTGGCAAGGTATGAAACCTGTTACTGCAATCACTTTGCGGATCACTTCCAAAGAAAATCGCATCTAGCCCGATGAGCAGTTGCAGTTCAAAGGTATGGCAGGAAACCAAGTTTTGGAATGGGCGGACCTCGACTCTGAGATCAAGGTGCTCATGCTTGATTTTTATGCTTATTTCTGACCTTGACATGTCATATTCATTTCCAGACGGCTGGTGTCAAAAGTGTGAGCTGGATTTTACCGGCTTATAAACATGTTCATTGTCTGATATCCCTTTCACTTTCCTAGGATCCCCTTGCTCCACCCGACCTGTAAGTGACTTGAGCGCTAGGATCTCCTGCCTACGTTGATGCATATGCCATAAAGCATCATCAACGCCAACATGCGGTGAGTGCCAGTTTTCTTGTTTCAATCGTGAAATGTGACTTCCCGTCAGCGTGAACTGGAGAACCGGTGAGTATTGAAGCCGTTGTTAACCCGGAATGACGCTACACAGTAACAATGCTCTCAGCGTATAGTTTCTTTGACGAGTCCACACCTATTGGTAAGTGCCGTTGTCGCCCAAATTCTACCCCTCCCACCAACGTCATCCAGTCTTCGTCTCTGAGCCTGCTTCAAGTGAGTCTTACTGAATAGAATTGAGCGCAAGCCTCGACCCATTGTTTTCTTCCGTAGTACAATTTCCGTACACCATGGAGACGTACAACAATCCACAGAAGATCTGGTGAGTCGTGTTTGTGATATGATGTTCAACTAGCGTGCTATTATTCTCGTTTTATATAGGGAGTTTGTGTACGTGCTCATTGACATTCCTGACGAGTATTCTGGTAATCTGACATCTACGTTGAATCAGTGCGGCTACAGTCCTGTAGGTTATATACATGTTCATGTAAGCTATCGGAAAAGGTGTCCAACAAATACTTACTGCTAAGTATCTGGCGAAGTCGTCGAAAGGAGCAGCTGCATTTAATAGTTCACTTTGAAACCGTGTTGCCTGGATACGTTTACAAGAACTGTATACAGTATACCAGTCCTGCTCAATTCAAAGCGACATGGTCATATATATATATATCTTTGCTTAGCAATTCCTCAAAGATTTCTAGGGAAGGCAATTACTGCGCTATATGAAGAATGATTATAAAGAATAACGTGATAAGTAGTATTTTCTATTTTTCTTGTGCAAACATTTGAATATTGTAATTACAGTAAGCTAGACTAACACGGCCAGCCCATGCTTGAGTGAAAAATACACTCGATGTAGGTGAATGTCGGTGTATGAGGTGAATGCAATAACAACAGTAGTTGACCGGTGACATGATTGAACTTGACTCGTTGCTAATTACTGGATTCACCACCGACAAAACCAGGCATGCAAAGTTGATCGACTTGGACGAGTCGGAAATCCCTGGTGTCTAATTCAGAAATCCCCGAACACAAAAATACCCAAGTCTTCAAGGATTTTGTCGAATATTTTTGCTACAAAGTTACCTAACGGCCGGGGCAATGTGCAGAATAAATCACGGCCGGCGCTAGCTGTGAGCGTAGTGCACCGAATTCTTGGGTCAAGCTTTTCTGTGCTTTCGTGGCACTGGCATATATAGTGCCAGTGTATGCACAGACTTATCGAGGCATTTGAACCATTACTCCTACCACGTTACCAGCACTACAGAACACGTATCTTTTGTTCAAGCCTACGTAGATCCTATACCTGTCGACATACCCATAGTTTCGCAATGGCAAGCACCGTGCCTCAGTCCACCACTGCGACGGGGCCACCACTAGGGGCATCGCAAGGGGAATCCTCAGTTGGGAAAAAGATGAAGGGAAAGCCTTTGAAGGATGGCGTACAATCGAGCTTGGAGGTATGCTATTTGTTCAGCCTTTACCGGAGACTGTAGATCTCTTACGGATCATGCCAATGCAGCTTAACCCACCTCCAGAATACTTTGACCACAGGATCAAAATATTTGAGAAAGCAAAGGCTGAATATGACATATTTGTCAAAAGTTTGTTCATTTACCTTTCTATACACACATGGTTGTCTGACTAGTCATAGACCAACCACGACAAGAGATCCAAGTGACTTTGCCGGACGGGTCGATCAGGAAAGGGATGAGCTGGGAGACAAGTCCTATGGATGTGGCAAAAGAGGTTTCAAAGAGCTTGTCAGAGCGGATCGTGATCGCCAAGGTTACCGCTCTTTCCCCCCTGCAGCAATCTGTGATATTTACGTGACATGTCGCTAGGTTGATGGGTCATTATGGGATTTAGACCGTCCTTTAGAAGGTTCTTGCAAGCTTCAGCTGCTGGATTTTGAAAATGACGAGGGTGCGTGCTCTGCCGTTATCTTTGTTGCCATCTTGACCTTTGAGCAGGCAAGCGTGTATTCTGGCACTCATCTGCCCATGTCCTTGGTGAGGCCGCCGAGCGACACTTTGGTTGCCATTTGTGTATAGGTCCGCCTACGGACGATGGCTTCTTTTATGAGATGGGCATGGGCCTCACGGACAGAAACATCCTGGAGTCTGATTTGCCTGCGCTCGAAACCGTTAGCAAGTCTGCGATCAAGGAGAAACAAAAATTCGAGCGCCTTGTATTACCCAAAGAAACCCTATTAGAAATGTTTCGCGTGCGCTAATTGCTATCGACTTCGACAGCACGCTGACCTTGATTCTGATACAGTATAACAAATACAAAGTTCATATCATCCAATCGAAGATTCCTGACGGCACATCTACCACCGTCTACCGCTGTGGTCCCATGGTCGACTTATGTGTAGGTCCCCACGTGCCGCACACTGGTCGCATTAAGGCCTTTTCTGTCCTCAAGGTATGTCTGGTCAACCAGATTTCTGCTGAAGTGTTTATGTAAAGATATTAGAGTTCCGCGTCCTACTTTCTTGGCGACCAAAATAATGACTCCCTTCAACGCGTCTACGGCATCTCCTTCCCCGACGGGAAGCAACTCACTGAGTATAAAGCTTTCTTGGCCGAAGCAGCAAAGCGCGACCATCGAAAAATTGGCAAGGTATGTAGATAGCTAGTCCATACGGTACACTGCGGAGGATTCATGAAACGGCAGGATCAAGAACTCTTCTTCTTCCACGAACTCAGTCCAGGTAGCGGTTTCTTCCTACCTCACGGCACTCGTATATATAATGCTCTTATGGAATTGATGCGTGTGAGTAAGCCTCCTTTTATGAAGACATGTGATACATGTATCCTGACCGATGGTTTCAGTCTGAGTACCGTAAGCGGAACTACCAAGAAGGTATGTCAATAGGCCTATTATGT
>QFFB01000337.1:0-14653 GCA_003316465.1 Ramaria cf. rubripermanens
GGAGGGCTGAATGGGCAGTTGACGAAGGATGAAGATGGATGAAGGGGAAGGACAAGAGGAAGATGCGACTTTTCCTTCGGACTCGGGCATCGAAATGGTTCAGACAATTCTTTGTCAGCCATGGATTGTAAAGGTTGACTAAGCAGAGTTTGTCGGTTGTGTTTTATTGAATCAGTAACAAGCGATATATCACAGACCGAAGGCTTCCGCAGGGGTTGCAAGCAAGTATATTTACAGCAACATGAGGAAACAAACTTCAAATTCATTGAGAGCTGATTGTGGCCTGAGCACAATCTAGAATGGCAAGCCACAGGAGGGCGTCAAACATTAACCTCTGGCTGTGTAGGTGGAATAGACCATGCACTGACGATGAACAAATCGGGTTCAGCGTACATGGCGTGATTTGAGATTTATTCTTGTTTGAGTTTCTAAAGAAAAAATCAAGCGAAGGGCCAGAAGAAAGAGTGGAACGTCTAAACAGCTGCTCTAAACTTGGGAGCGTTCCTGGGACCTGAAATTTGAAAATCGAAAGGTCAAGGTGCCACGGGTGTCCACCAACTACTATGTTGGCAGGCTGGTTTGAACACCGAGTCGAGGGCTGCCAGCGATGAAAGGTTACTACTATTTTTGCCTAACGTCTGTCCGGAAATAAATATCATGGATTCCCTTACGCTCAAGTAGATGTAATAACAATGCTCAACGTGAACTTCTCGAAACCGTGACGCTTGGTTCGGATATTATCATGTCAACAGGAGTGAGTTGAGTCACTTATCTGCCTATGGTGCCTGTGGGCAAGTGATCTTCCTGGAATCGAATAGCAAATTCGTTGGGGACAGCCTTGTATATTTTCATGGCGTTGACTGGACTGAAACCACATACATTTGATGAGTTGGCTAGCCATGAATGACCCGAACTCTTCAGAGGATAAAACACCTAGGAGCGATCAAAAATAAAGCCGAGAGTGTACAGCGAGGAATATCCATACGTCGTGCTCGTCAAAGTATTATTACCCCAGCACAGCACGGGAAGCTCCAAGCCAGGTACAGCACCAGGCACGCAAATTCGAAGGCTGCTGAGTCCACAGGGTCAGCGTAGTATAATTTGCATGTGAGAGGGGGGATCTTTCTACTCCTATGCAGGATGTCAGCTGTAACGCCGGGGTGTCATGGAGATACTCATACTCATGTTTGAAGGCTCCTGCCATGTCATCGGGAGTATGAAAAGGTCCAAGTTCCTCTTTACTTAAATACTTTGGAGACTCCCTGGTTACGTTCTTTCCCTCCTTCGGTATTGAACCTCATC
Source organism: Ramaria cf. rubripermanens (assembly GCA_003316465.1). Lineage (NCBI taxonomy): Eukaryota > Fungi > Basidiomycota > Agaricomycetes > Gomphales > Gomphaceae > Ramaria > Ramaria cf. rubripermanens. Next base: position 1,303 of record QFFB01000337.1, read on the forward strand.
ATCGCCATCATTGTCACGAGAGCTCGCGACCCATGTGTCTAAAGTTGGCAGTTCGTACCTTGTACGTCGGCTTCTCCTCTTACGTAACCTTCCTTTTCCTTTGGTCTCACCTGTATATCTATTCTCTCCCTCTTCCCAGAAATCAGGAACAACCAAGTGTCTCATTTTGTTATATCTGCCACCCCCGGAAATTTCGGCCCTGTCCGTGAAGCGATATCTGGTACGATCCACGAATCTCACGTACCGTTGTGTTCCTCGCTCAAGGCTGTTTGATGCTGAATGCACCCAACCGCCATAGTAGATCTATCGGGACTTCCGAATCGGCGCTTGCGTGACTTTCTTTCCCAGTTTCGCGGGGTGAAACGACCGGACGCGTGGGGAGCGTATGTGCCATGGGACTAGGGTCAGGAGGTGTGACCGAAGTGCCCTGGATCGGGTTGATAGCAGCACTTTTTTCCACAGTGCTGTGGTGCTCTAATCTGGCCATCTTGGGAGATGGCGAGCGAGTCATGATACCTGTGTGCAACTTGTGTGGCCTGCGGACGGATTTTATTTAGTAGGCGAGGTTTGAACACGGCAGCCAACGTGATGAGTTTGGAAAGAGCCGGCTTGAGCTGCAACAGTGCCCGACGAAATACAACTTAGAAGTACCCGACGTTGAACGACACTCCAACAACATATATATGTCAACCAATGGGCCACTTATTCTTACCAACCAGTTCGTTGTACTTTTTGAGCACCTTTACCAACTCAATATTCTTCAGAAAACGGCTAGAGACCAGCACCTAATGGGGCGGCATAGCCGTGAGGTGAGTCCTGTAGATATGAAAGTGGCACCAGCTCATACATACCATGAGAAAAGCACGTAGGGCTCCCCATCCGGCTGCCTGATGGATAATGAGCCAATACTCATCCACAAATGCCTCGACACCCGCGAGGTAATTCCCAATGAAGAATGATCTCACAGAGTAGTACAAATTAGCATCTTCTCAACATTCAACGTTCAGCTCACCTGTTTAATAATATCCATCTTCCCCATAAGGCACATAACACCTTATCTTCGTCCAGGACATCTGTCAACTCAAAAATCTCCTCCTCTTTATCTAGCACAAACCAAGATTGATGACCAAAAGCTTCCTGTGGTAAAGTAGACAGATGATCGTAAAGATGCGGTCCTGTGGGGCGATATGTCACTGGCTGAACGCCCGTCAATAGACGTTCAGGATTAGCTAGAATAGGATGAGCTGGCCCGTGGGGGTTATCTATGGGAGGTGGAGTGGGAGGCCTATTTCTGGGAGATGTCGTGGGTATTGTGAGTCGTGGGGACGAGGCAATCGGCAGAGTCAAGACCTGAGGCGAGGGGACGCGAATACCATCTGGCTCTGGTGCAGCGTCAGCGTCTGCTCGGGCTGGCGAGACAGACACTTCATTAGAGGTCGTGAATTTCTGCGACGTTGCTGAAGTGGATAAAGAAGGAGAGCGAGAGGAGCTAGGATGATCACAAGATTGGCGAGGACCGTTAAGGGCTTCCATTTGTGCATCATGTCTAGCATCATGTAGTGGAGGTTTTTGGTTAAGGTCTGTACTAGTCAATCGGACCTCTTTCGAAGAAACCACTGAAGACGACGATATACTGATATGTAGGGTTATTGAGAGCCTGGATATTATTAGTGGCAGTGAAATACTCACCGTAACTGTTCCTTAATACGTATGATAAGCCTCGGAGCAACCTCAGTCAGGATGAGGTCACACTCAATCTCACTGTGATCCCATCTAAAATGCTTTCTCAACGCCTCCCAGCTAGCAAACACGCCAAATATGCAGCACACGGGGCACTCGCGCCTTGGGTGCCTGGTGTTATAAGTATACAGGTCACCCGATGGCGAGGTATATTCGTAGGTCAAATGCACTAGATAGGTGACCGACTCAGAATCGGCATCCGCCTTAAACCGGATATTAAGGTCTCGGCACCAGGCCCGAAAACTGACTCGTACGTTTCGGAGTAGAAAAGGAAGGCGGTTGGTACGATGGAGATATAACGGGTACACAAACAACCTCTCAAAAGCATCGACAAGTGGCTGAGGTGGTGCCGCTTCTGCAGAGTCTTGGAAAGGCGAAGAGGTAGCAGGGAGAAACTGTGTCCGTGGGGTAATTGACGCAGGGATGTCTCGATGTCCATGAGGTGATGAGGTCTGTCCATTTGGGACATCCAAAATATTGCTTCGAGCAGGAGAGGCGTACTTTGTGCTCCGGTTCTCTAGGCCTGGGATAGAGGACTTGATCTCTTCACGATATGGACGGCCAATGGCCAAAGGAGAATTGCCTATGACGTCCATTTGAGCGTCACGAGAGTTCACCGCGAGAAAACCTTTGAACGGTGAAGAGGAATTCAACCGCCCGCTGTGATGATGCGGGCCCATGCTAGACCGATTCTCTGAGGCTGTTATTTTCCCTTTTGGCGAACTCGAGGGCGGAGATCCTGGTGGCAACTTCGACGTGAAGACAGGATGGGAGCCAGACGACAAATCGCCGTGCCCAGGGCTGTTGACACGGTGTCCAGAAGACGATGTTGATCCTTTACTCAGATCAGACGAAGATGAGGGGGAATCACTGTCAGTGCTGTCCCCTGAAGAACTCCCGGACAGGTCTTTAGGAGAATCGTGAGACAAGTATCTGGAAGGATACTTGCGTGCGGAGGATTTAGGCAACACCTTCAGCACATGTGGTGCTTCAGTGGCGGGTCTCTTGAGATTCTTGCCCACTCTGGGGGCACTCTTTCGGGCAACTTGCGGTTGATCTTTGCCAGGTGATGATGAACCCTCTGATGCCTGATAACTCATCACCAGTGGCCGGAAGCTGCAATCATTTCTGGGATAACTGTCGGTCTTCTTTTGTCCTGACCTTGCGGAGGTGGGTTGTGGAGAAATGGTCACGGCTGATTTCCGTGCAATACTGCGGTTCGCTTTTACGACGATTCTGCTGGCTCCACGCTGAGCAGGTGAAACGACGCGTCTTCCAACGCCGAGAGAGAGATGGCGGTCAAACTTGTGATGCAGAGACGACCCGGGGGACGCTAATAGATTTTGTGGGGCCTCTGCAGCTTTGTGTATCGACTTTCCAGCTATGCAGAGCCATAATTAAAGTTATCCATACAGTTTTCATGCTGTATTAAGGAGATGGGAATGTAGATTGATTGTACACTTACCCTCTGACCCTCTGGATCGTCGTCGTGGTGAGGTTAGAGTGCTCGGCGAACCCGTTGACTTATTATTGGCATGGTCTATTAGTGTGCTTTTTATACAATTTAAGGTAACGTACGCCGGGTGAGGACAAGATAACGCCCTCTTCCAGTGTCCTTGCTCTAGATGGGTGAGAACCGCGACGTCTTTTGTGTCCCTTGGGAGATGATGACTTCCTCATCTCCAAGATATCATCTTCACCCTAAGGAACAGGGGGGATTATGTATGTCTGACGATACAAATCTTTACAATACTTGCCTTGTGTGGGATTTCCCGATGGTGGGAGGGTGTAGATGCCTTTTGAACTCTGTCCGAGACATTACCCCATATTATCCTCTCGTGTTTCTGATTCACAGACTCATCCAGGGACCGATTTGTACTCATACTTGGTCTCCTACAAGTTTGAAAACGGCTGCTAGAACAACTGTCACCAGAAGGCAGTTGAAACTCCGACTCGGCCGCTCCGACAGGGGCACAACCCTAACCCTAATTAATGGCTTACCATCCTGCGAACTTCTGTTTTGCATAGGTCAAGAATGCTACGCAAGTTAGCTGATACAAGGAATATCACCCTCCTTCTGCAGCCTGGTTCAGGGCCTCACCAATTGGGGCTAACAGTAACATTGAAGGACCATATACTCTTAAGCAACAGGTGTTGTATCGTTTCAGACAGATAGTAATATGAAAAGAAAGATGAGCTTTTAGTTGTGCCTGATCTACCAGTAGTCTAATACATTCCTCAAGTGTGACCGAAGATGTCCTTGCACACTGGGTAAAACATGGCCTGCACAGGGGTATCTACCACGCTGTCATTCACGGGAGCGCTCAGTGATGGCATAGATTAGTCCCTATGAATACGGTATTAACGAACATCTTTCGATCGAGCCAGGAACCTGGTACCTTTTTTTTATATTATATCCTTAAAATAAGCACTTATCCAGCCACAAAAATTGGCTCACAGAAGTTGCAGCGTGGTCAAGGCAGCAATTTCATTGACGTCGGCACAAGTGCACGAGATGCGTATTTTGTTTTTGTCCAAGTGTTTCAGGGCACTCCCCACAGATAAATGGGAACTCAGGATGATGCCAAGTCAGGGTTAAGCCGAGTTCATCCTCTGAGGCAGCCATGGCTTTTATTGGTCGGTTCGCCACTCCTTTGAATCTCGCCCTTTCCCCGATTCTCTTTTTCCCCTTGCCCAGCTTTGCTTCGTCTGTGTCTCTTGATTTCAGTGGTATAATCATGTTTCTACCCTCTCAACTGTACGGCATCCAGACTCAACAGGGCTTACTCCTCATTATGGCTTCATGCCAGGTAGGCAAGACAAGGTGGGTGATGACAAATTTCCCCATAACCGGATGCTCTTGAACGGTGTCCGTCCTCGAAGCATCTGATGATGTCCTTCCGATCACCAGTCACTTTCCAAGTCCAGGTGAAAGCGAAATATCCTTTGCTGAGAGATTCTCAGGAGTCGCCAGTTCGTCACCAAGTATGGATGTGTCACTCAGGGGAAGCGTGAGATACAGGTTGCACCGACACGAGTAGAAGGACGACCAGGGAATTTACCATGGCGACGGCGGAAAAACCTTGGGTGAGGGGTCAGCACTGCACTTACACCATATCAATGTGAGGCATCTCGGTGCGGGAAACCTCAGAATCGGATGCATACATGCACCATTGGCAGTTGAAGCTATACGGTGCTGGTGATAGAGCCTGGAAACAAAGGGAGTCCGACAGTCGCAGCACCGTAGAGAGGGGTTAACGGTATACCCTCACATTCGTAGTGGCAGGTGCAGGCGAACTATAGACAAACAATCCAGAGAGTGTGTAATTCGGAGAAGTACGCAGGACGCCGAACCTGGAGAAGCGAAGGGTCAGGTGGTCAGTCCGCCAAAGCGGAGGAGCACGGGTGCGTCGCACTGTTCGCAAATCGCAATGGTACCATCTGCGCTGCAGAATCTGTGAGTTTTCACAGAGCCAAAGAGTTGGACATATAATAGAGGCAATGTGAGAGCAGGAAGTCTCGACATCCGCGAGTTGGACATATAATAGAGGCAATGTGAGAGCAGGAAGTCTCGACATCCGCGGCGATATCCGTGGGAGGTCAGCGGACTGGTCAACGCTCCCAGCGGCCCGGACGATGTCGGGTGTGCGACGCTTGTATATAACCCGTAGATTAACCAGTACATCCACCTCCATCAATGGCGACCGAAATCGTAACCCTCAAAGTGAAGGATAGCTTCACCCCGGAGCAATGCGCAAAGTCGCTTGCTTATCTCAGACCGCCTCCTTCAGGTCTCCAGTCGTACAGATGGGGTCGCACTATAAAAGACCCCAACATTGTCATTTGGATTCTGAGTATGGGCTTTTGGCGTAATAGACGTTGCCGTCCACTTCTGACATGACGTTTCGGTTCGCTCTAGCTTGGGACTCTGTAAAAGCTCATGAAGATTTCATCGAATCATCCATCTACCCTACTTTCGTCGCCACAATCGTCGACTTTTGCGCTGCTCCGATTGCCTTATTCCACACTCATCTACAACCTTTCCCTCCCACCCAGGTCTTTGAAGCTGGCATAGTTGAAATTGCCATTGCTGCCAAAAAGACAGAGGTTTCTCATGACGTGTTCGAGGCAGCCAACGCCAAACTGCTTGGACTCGCACAGAAAGCATCAGGCTATCACTCTCATTTCCAAGGCATCCAACATGAGGACTCCAATGTTTATGTTACCCTTGTGGGATGGGACTCGGCGGAGGTGAGCTCTGTCTTCTGTATCCGTACAGATCCAAACCTAGAAATATACTTCCCCAGTCTGCAGAAGCCTTGAAACAGCCACGAGCTGCAGCAGCAGATCTCATCGCGCTGGAGGAGTCGCATGTGTACCACGTGAAGCTCCACCCTCAATAAACGCTATATCACCTTTGTAATGTATCACTAACTTTGGGATCCTATGTCCCACCCGATCATACGTCGCTCCCACGTCAGCGTACCAGTGTAGTGGTATGGCGGTCGAAATGCACCAAAATTATAACACGCCCGCGCCCAAGTCAAAAAAAAAACCTGTTGGCGCGGGCTTGTGTGAAAGCACGCGATTCCACTGCAACATGCTCCTGATGATGCGTGTGAGCGGAGTCTGACAGCTGTCACGTGACCATGTCATCTTATAAACAGTGATTTACTAGCCTCAGAATATCGCTGGGACATCAACACGTGCGGGTGCTTCGTCGGTAGGATAGTGATGGATATGGGGTCATGGCACAGAAATATATATAGGGCACAAGCTTAGGTACCTGTGCTTCACATGGAGTTTGATTGGTAGGTTAATTGATCAGTAGGTTAATGTGTCTTAGCAACTCAAATACACCTGAGTAAGTCAAATCTATCAAGTTTAAGTAGCTCATATATATTGAATTGAACCCACAGCTCAAGCAAAAGAAATCCCATGTCCATGTATCCCCTGTGTTCAAGTATCCCCTGTGTCCATATATCCTCCATGTCCATGTATCTCCCTGTGTCCATGTATTCCCCTGTATCCACATATCCACTATGTTCAAGGATCCACCATGTTCATGTATCCGCCATGTCCATGTATCCCCCTGTGTCCACATATCCCCCATGTCTACGTATCCCATATCCCCAGATCAGTACCATACCCAGATCAGCACCATATCCCCATGTCCCCTACCATACCTATTTTATTTTTTCACACTCAGCCAGCTATTTTTTATTTATCCCCTTATATTAAATGAGCAGGTATGGTGCTTGTGGGTGGCTTATCACAGGCTGACTAAAGTCTTTACTAATAATTTTACATCAGTAAGTGCCAGCAAGCTCAAAAAGTACCTAGCACTGCAACACTACCCAGCCCAGGCTACCACCCAACTTCCCTCATCCCACCATCCTGCCACCCTCCTGACACCCATTCAGGTAGGATATAAATAAAATGGCTATGTGAGAGTGAAAAAAGAAAAAGAAAAAGGTAATCTGGGGATGGTACTGATCTAGGGATTTGGAGATATGGCACAATCTGGGGATACATGGACATGGGAGATATATGAACACAGGGTGTCAGGGTTCTTTGGTTTGATTTCCAAAGTCCCAGTTCTCCAAGTTTCCAGATCTTCAATAACTTTCCATGAGTTTCTATCTCCCCTGATTATGTAAGCATTGCCAGCATAGTGATAAGGTTGTAGCCAGTGTGGTGGCATCTCCTCAGCTTGATCTCTGAGGATATCCACTGCACAGTTGTCATTATCCTGTATTGGCTCTTATCTCCTTGAGTATCTTTAGGTTGTGGCTTTGTCACCAGTATTGCCCTCACAGAAGATCAAGCTCAATAGGATGACCCCACACATTCTTCCAATAACAGCTCCATCCTTTTTACATGGCAGACCAACTCCCAAATACTTATTGGGACCAATTAGGCAATCATGGGCCTTTCCTGTGAAGCCTCCTACTGGGTCAAGTGCAGCAACTACAACAGCTTCAACTGCAGAACCAAGAGCTACAGAATCAATTCATCAATGTCCATAACAACTTGGCCCATGCTGCATTGGCTGCTGCAATTACTGCTACCCAACACATCACACCTCCTAATGCCACTCCTTCTACTCACTCAATCAATGTGGCAGAATCAGAAGTTTAAGGGAGATTGTGCAGAGACAGAGGGGTTTATCAGGTCTATCAGGTTGTCAATTGCCATCCAGCCAACATCCTTCCCAGACAATCACACCAAGATCCTTTATACTCTCTCCTTCATGACTGGAGCCTCTGCTGAAGTATAGGCACAAAACCAGGCCCAGGCAGTAATCAGTGGCACCTCTTTGACCTCCTTTGACAACTTCATTAAACAGGTTGAGGAAGCCTTTGGGGACCCAGATCATACCAGGACTGCTTGCACCAAGTTACACGATCTCAAGATGACTGCTGGAATGTCAGCAGATAAATACATGGCTCAATTTGAGCTTTTGGCAGGAAGGATGGGCTTCAACAAAGAAGCATTAGAGGATGCTTATGCCCATGGCCTCCCAGCAGTCATTCTTGACAAGATATGTGCCCAGCCCTCACTTCCTGTCAAGCTTAAGGCATGGAAGGAAGTGGCCTGTCAAATTGATTGTAACCACTGTCGTCTTCTGAAGATTAGAATGGCACAAACACCTCATGCACCCAGCTGCTCTCCCCTGATATGACTGCATACGACCCCTGCCAATACTTCAACTGTCACAACAACATCTACCAATGCAGTAACCATGGATATTAACTCATCCTATCACTGCATTGAGACCTGAACCTGCTACAACTGTAAGAAACCTGGGCACATTTTACCAGACTGCCCTGAACCTTGCAAGCCATGAGTCCATGCAAATCTCACAGAGGTGGACATTGCATCAATTGTCTCTGAATCTGTTGCGGTGGCAATGGATATACACAAGCAGAAGGTGGACACCCCTGCACAGAAGAAGGAAAGTGTTTTTAGGCCAGTTGGCAGTGAAAGACATGCCCTGCTTGACAAATAGGTTCTCAGTTCTTGAAACATGTACCATAGGGACTATGGGTGATATGATACATCTATTCTCTACCCCAGATTGAACTGAAACCAAACCAGCCATGCCAAAAATGTCTCCTATCTCTCCAACAGTTGATGAAAAACTCCCACTCCCTCTCTATGTCCGTACTGCTGACCTTCACTGATGCACCAAAGTGCCTCTCAAGGTCCACTCTGTTGACACAGGTCACCCACTTGCAATTGATTCTCTCCTTGATAGTGGCACTAAAGGGATGTTTATTGATGTTGAGTTTGTAAGGGAGAACAGGCTTCAGACTTGTCCTCTGCCTTGTGTGATCCCTGTCTACAACATTGATAGCACACCAAATGAAGTGGGGTCAATGAAGGAAGAGGTCACCCTTATCTGCACCTTTGGGGATCATACAGAACGTGCCACATTCTCTGTTGCAAGTCTTGAACAACTTGCCATCATTCTTGGTCACACATGGCTTGTTGAACACAACCCAGAAGTTAACTGGCCCATGGGGGATGTGAAGATGACATGCTGTCCTGATTCATGTGGAGATAGACCTGCAATTAGAGGACCCCTGATTGAAACTGTTCCAGAGGAGAGTGAAGACCCAAGAGACACTGCTACATGACATACTTATGGCCTACTTGAGGAAGGGAATAGGACCTTTGTCATATTTGTGGATAAAGAATCTGAGATGGTTGGTGCAAGCACAACAGTTTTCCAGCAGCTGCTGCAGCGACAAGAGAATGCAGGCCGGATGTGCAATGCCATAGTAGAAGCCACGTGCACAGGCTCCACAGACACACATGCATCAGACATCAGCAACATGCATGTGCACATACAGTGCAGCATTGCAGGACCTCAAAGCACATCGGTACATGGGAACAATGCACATGCTGTCAAGCACATGCCACAGCAGTCCATGCCTGTGGAGCCAAATGCATCAGCTTTGACACACATTACTCCTATACATAATCCTGTTACCACTTGTCATGCCATCTCACCTGCACAACCTGCACTTCCTTCCTCTGATCCCGCCGCTTCTGATCCCAGACCATATACCCCTCAGAGCTGAGTAGCCCACTGGAACAATGCACCTACCCTCTTGTAGTCCCCATCCAGAGCACAGATGGTTCATTTGCAAGCCCAGTATCATCCCTGCTTCCCAGCTGTTACATCATCTGCCTCCACCAGTTTCAGATAGATGACTGGTAGAGAGTTTGGATCTTCAAAAAGGAGTCCCAGTGGATGTAAGAGAGTATAGCTCTCTAGTTGGAGATTATAAGTCTTTCTTCTGTTTGAGTTTCATTACATATGGTGCCACTCCCATTGTTCTCAGAGTATATAGTGTGGCCCATAGTATTAGTAATGCAGACTCCCCTTTTCTGCTCACTATCAGCTGCATCAGTATTTCTGCACAGTTTGTCACTCTCAGCGAGGTTTCCCTCCTTACACCAGGATGATGGATCAGCATGAAGTCAAAGCAAGAGAGGTAGAGTGACCAGTGTGCTTGATGGCAGTTCAGGTTTTGTGTGGTGCAGAAGTAGGTGAGGTTCTGATGGTCATTGAGAATCTCAATCTTGTACTTCATTCCCTCTAAGATGTGGTGCCATTCCATGAGTCCCCAAATTACAGAGAGGAGCTCCTTGTCATGGATGGCATAGTTGTATTCTGCATCAGTGAGGCTTTTGGATACAAAACCCACAGGCCTCCATTTGTCATCATCACAAAGTTGGGACAGTATAGCTCCTGTGGCATGGGAAGATGCATTGGTCTCAAGACAGAAGCATTTGCTCTGATCAGGGAGGACAAGGATCGGTGTCAAGGTGATAAGATGTTTGATGCTTGCTCTGGACCACTCAGATCCCAAGACCACTGGGCATCCTGTTTTGTCAACTGGTTGAGAGGTTTTGCAATGTGTGAGAAGTCATCTACAAAGTGGCGGTAGAAGTTAATAAAACCAAGGAATGATTTGATTTCGGTGACATTGCATGGTGCTGGCCAATCTCACACTCCTGTGACCTTGATAGAGTCCATAGCAACCTACCCTTGAGAAAGGATGAGGCCGAGATACTCTATTTCCAATTGCTCCTTCAGGCCAACAATCTGTACCTCAATTGCTCAAATAAATAACATTTTCAGGCTTGAGGTACAGATTGTTGGCCTGAAGGATTTCAAGGACACATTGTATGATCTTATGATGTTCTTCGAGTGACTCAGTGAAGATGAGAATGTCATCCATGTATACTACCACAACCCCTTATCAATAAGGCCCTTTAAAACATCATTCATCATCATTTGGAAGGTTGCTGGGCTGTTTGTAAGTCCAAAGAACATGACTAGGGGTTCATAGAGGCCCCTATTGGTCCAAAAGGCTGCCTTCCACTCGTGAGGGCAACCTAAGCAGATGCTCTACACTCAAGCAGTGCACTGGCAAAGGGGGGGGTCCTAAGTCATATACAACTATATACAATGCAAGGGCATACCTGGTGAAGGGGGAATCCTAAGAGAAAACTCTAAGGATTGCCTCCCCCCACTAGCTAACGGCTATATACCTCAGGCATCACAACCCTGTACCTCCAAAGCCTGAATCACATAAGCAACAGGGGTGCTGAACTACAGAGAGGGCCAAGGGGGTGTTCGGAAGCCACCAAGGGACCGATCTGCACAGCTCTGGAACAAGAGGCCCAATGCTGAAGTGGCACTGGGTGGGGTAGACCTCAGAAGGGCTGTGTACACTTTGCATGCACTTTGCAAGGCTTCGCATGGCGTGGGAATGTTCGCATGGAGTGGAACCTAGGGTGCAAGGACTTCACAAGAACTTCTCAGGAACCTGCAGGACTTTGCAAGAGCTTCTCAGGAACCTGCAGGACTTCACAAGAGTTCCCCTCACATCTACTTTGGCAAGGCTGCAAATACTTTGCACACACTTCGCAGGACTTTGCAGGGCATGGGAATGTTTGCATGGAGTGGAATATAAGGTGTGAAGGCTTCACAAGGAGTTCGCACGGATTTCGCAAGCTTCGCAGAGGTTCCCCTTACACATACATTGTTGTATCCCCACCTGACATCAAGTTTTGTGAAGTACTTGGCCCTCCCAGTACCAATCTTATTCATGATGTCTGGAATGAGGGGTAGAGGGTAGGCATTCTTGATTATTATATCACTGAGCTTGTGATAGTCCTGCACAAATCTGAGACTGCCATACTTTTTCTTCACAAAGAAGACTGGGGATACAATAGGTGACTTGGAAGGGCATATACAATGGCTCTTCAGGTTCTCTTCAAGGAAACAATCCAGTTCCCCTTACTCAACTGGAGATATCAGGTGAACCTTTGTGCCAAAGGGTTGTGCACCTGGTATAAGCTTAATCACATAGTTCCAGCACTTCTGAGTGGGCAGTTGGTCAAACAACTCCTTAGAGAACACATCCCTGAACTCCTGGTATGGATTAGGGATGAGACCTTCAAAGGATTTGACCTGTGCTAACTTGCCAGCCTGCTTAGCAATAATGTCACTACCCTCCATCTGCATTGTGCACTTGTGAGCGCTCACCATTGGCTCGCATGTTGGTGTGGGGACAGAGGACATGAGGGGGAATGGAGAAGGAGGTCAGTGGTTGTGCTGGCTTTGAGGTCATGAGACACGCAGCTGCAGATGCTGAAGGGGTGAAGAAGGGAATAGGGGCTGGTGGTGGTGAGAGTGTGCATGTCTGCTCTCGGTCTGGGTGATGACCCTGTGTGTTGAAGTGGCTGGCGGCAAGGGTGGTGCCAGAGATGGGTGTGGGTATGGTGGTGCATGTGGGAGTGAAGCTGTGGCCACTGTCTGTGCCTGCATGTCTGTCTTGTGGGCCTGCTGCATAGCGACATTTGTCTGTGTTGTGTTTTTGCAAGTCAATGTGTGGGTTGTGGGCGTGGGCAGATCCGCATGGGCTTGTGTGGCCATTAGTGTAGGGACGGTGCCAGATGGCAGTGATGAGGATGACAGTGGGGGTGCAATGTGGGTCTGGGCGTTTGCATTGCATGTTGACCTGGGCTGCTGCAGTGTAAGAGAGCATAGCTCTCTAGTTGGAGATTATAAGTTTTTCTTCTGTCTGAGTTTTATTACATATGGTGCCACTCCCATTATCTAATATATAAATGGCCTAGGTGGGTTGTGGGCGCTGCTTATCAAATGCTGACTAAAATGTTTACTAATATATTTACATCAGCGAGCTCCAGCGAGCTCAAATGCTATAGCCAGGCCGCTCCACCGGTTCAGTGCTACAACAACACTCCAACGCCCCTAACCCTTGACCCTGGCCACCACCCTCAACCCAACCCGCCACCGCACAAACACTCCCTTGCACTCTCTGGTTAGTAGTTATACTGCTGCTGCTGCCTTAGCATACTCTTTGCTTCCCTCTGTAGTCCTCATCTGTCCCACTGCCACCCGCCATCCATCCCTCCTCCTCTGCTGGAATAAGCCATTGCTGGTGAGTATGACACCCTCTGATTCCCATTGTAATCCTAATGTGCCACAGCCTTGCCTCTTCCTGTCTCCATTGCCTCTGCCTGTCTCCATTGCCTCTGCCTGTCTCCATTGCCTCTGCCTGTC
>QFFB01000339.1:0-17132 GCA_003316465.1 Ramaria cf. rubripermanens
CTAAAAGAGATCAGTTAAAAGAAAAAATGTCTAGAAAACAGAAGATTTACTATTGGATAGATGATTTCATTGTTAAAGTCCAGGTGGAGCTCCTCTTGGAACACCTCATGAAGATATGCATGTTCTCCTTGTCACTTTCACTCTGGACCAGCTTTGAAATGATTGATAGGCATGTAGCTGGCATTCATTTTTGTATGGAACACAGATTGCGTATTGCCAATCCATAGCATATAGATGTTCACGATCTTACCACCCAACTGCCAGATCCTGTCAGTTAGATTCCGATTGGCTTGATTAGCTTCCTGATTTGTTTTACAATGATTCCTTAAATCCTTTGGATGTTAAAAGTCCAGTTCCTTGTTGGGATCGTTGTTGTCAAGCCCAGCCAAGCGATGTCTGATAGTTATGAGTTCAGTCTCAAGGTCATTTATCCTCATTTCATCTCTGCAATGTTTCTACTAGAAATTAGGTTTTAATCCCCTTGAAATATAAGAAGCTTACATTGTAAGAGGGACCCTCGGCCCTGTCTGATTCTGAGGACATGTCACCTAAGCCTTGTATGGCATCAATCTCATCTTCATCTGACTTATCAGATGAGTCATTGACCCTGAATATGGTATTTTGAAAGTTCCTGGGCATGAGGATGGTACAGTGGAAGAACTTAGAACCACAACCTAAGCCAGGAGCCTAATTGGTCACATAGGTACACTCTTACTGAGATAGAGGCTTCAGAGGGGTCCGTCAGTAAATAGTGGCCAGTCCAAGTTGAAAGATGATCATAATTAAAGCTAGGAGACCACCTGTGCGCATATGCAATAAGGTATTCTTGGGATCCAAAGCACTTGCAGTTGACTACTGGTAAGATGAAGTAAAATTTGGGGCCAAGCACTAGATTACAAGTGGAGACATAATTAAGACCTTATACTGTGTATTTCTACAGTCAAGGTTGAGACTCTGACTTTCAATCTGGGCTCTCTCCTACCTATATCACTGCAGAGCAATTGCAGTTTTTGTGCACTTTGTGGTGTAGTAGGCCAGGTGACAACCAGTCTGCCTCTGATTTGCACTCTACTCTTGAGAGTTGCATCCACATATTGCACTGGGAGTGAGTGAGTGTTATGCTGATGATGATTCTGCAGCTGTACACTGTTTCCCTTCTTGCAGCAGCAGGCCAACAATGCCAATGTGATATTTGATACTGTCACCTGCAGCACATTTCTGCACCATTGCCCTCATCCTCATCCTCATCCTCGATAGCACCGCCATCTATGTACACAAAAGGCCTCCAGCACATCACTTCTGCTGACATTTGTGCCACCACTAACACAGGCAGCATTTCAGCCAGACATTCAAAGACTAACCTCAATTTCAAGTCAGCCCTCCACACAGAGGGTACCATCCAGCTCTGTAAAGGCCCTAATGTCTCTGCACTGGGCATCATAGACTCGTTCCCATCACCACAGCAACACTTACCTATCACCACCATCATCATCCTGCCAATGCCAGAGGGACGGACCATCATAGTTCAGACCAGTGGGTCAAGGCCCAGCATCTCCTCCAACCCTAACTCATTGTCTCTATGGGATATGTCACCCAGCTGTGACCCAGACACACTAGAGCTGCAGAATAAGCGATGCGCTATGTTCCACTCACCAGGCTTGGCAAGCAGCCCAGACCTTGCAATGCTCCTGCACAAGGCAAAGGAGAATGAAGGGGTCGTGCCTGGGAGTGGGCCGGCCATTGGGAAGAGGCAGGCCCAGGAGGACCCTGGGCTCGTCCCAAACAAGTTGTCCTGTGCTAGATTTCTATCTCCAAGCCTGAATTCACCTTATTTGTGTGGGAGCTCTTTGACATCCTCCTTTTCTATTGTGTCAGCTGTGGCACGAATGCCTGGAAAGGAGGGTGCTACTGAGCCATCTGGGAGGCCTTCTCTTTCAGATAATGGAGGAACTTCTGGCACATCACCAAAACCTCAGTGGTCCTTGACCAGTCCTTGCACGAGAAGTGGTAGTAAGGTGTGTTGTGTGGTATATCTCGGCCCATAGTTCTGCTTATGTTTTCCATAAAGTTGGGCAAGTCAATGCGGTCCCACGCAAGCAACTTCATTGGTAAAATGCTAGGGCAGGAGGGCAGCATACGAGATAAGCAGGTACGTCATCATACACATTTCCATGCCTCCTGCTTAGTTCAGTACAGAAGGGCAAGCCTGCTTCTACCCCAAACCACACCTGTGTATACTGCTCCACCCCTCTTTGCTTGTTATATGAACTATAACCCTCCACAGCTTCCTGAACCCTACTGGTTTGCTAGCCTATCTTCCTCTTCTCCAATGGACATATTTCATACCTGCCCAACTTCTCCTGATTACTCTAAACCTCTCCCTTCCAAACCCAAAACCAGCCACCTCACAAGTGAAGAGGAAATTGAGCAGGCCATTGCATTGTTGCCCACTCCTGAGTGGACCATCAAGCCTGGTCTATAAGATAGCCATATCCATGGCCATTCCCGCAGCAATGGTTCTATATCTAGTGCATGTCAAAGAAGTACAAGTGTGGGAGACCTTGAATGGACAAAACCCACCAATGACACATTGAATTTGCTCCCAATGTCAAGTGAGATGCCACACTCAGCTGAACCTAGCAAGGCATTGGCAGAATGGGATGCCAGCACCATCATCAGTATGTTCAAGGGCGAGCTATCTCAGCTCGACCCTATCTCAGCAACTTCTCTAGAGATCACAGATCCCTCGACACCAGCTTGACAACCAAGCCCCAGTTGTTCATGAAATACTGATCAGATACTCCTATCACATGATGGCACTGGAATGATCCTGTCATGACTGCCATTTTTCCCCACCACAAGTTCAGTGATTAACCTCGATCTCCCCAGTGTCCTTCTATCACGCTGATGTTGGTAAGTGTTTTGGAACCCTTCAAGACTTTGGTGTTTTTGCTAACACTTCAATCTATCAGAACATGTCATATATGAGACTTATAGAATATTAGCACTGCTGTAGCACAACTCCAGAAATAATTTAATATATGTACCTTGGTTGCAATCTATGCAATAACTCGTCCAAGTTATCACAGATGGAAGGCAATGTGTTTCTTAGCAGCAATGTGTAATAAACTATTAGACTGTAGGTTCAAGGACACTTTCAGGGTTCAAGCGTATTCCAAAGAAAGAGGAATACACCTAGCAGGCAAGTTTATAAATGGACTGACCTGATAATCTGTCAGTGCACAGCAATAATAAGAGATGTAAGAGAAGTGCATGTGAGGTAGCTTTTATAAGCAACTTGACTTGACTTGTGAAAGATACTGAACAGGAAAATCAACTGATCAATAACTCTTGGGTATTGGAGTGCAACTGGCAAGACTATCAATTGTCAGACTCACTCTGTAGAATTTCACCCAGAGGATTAGTCCAAGTGGCTAAGCAGTAAAGCAACTACTTAACTGAGAATTAATACACTAAGTAAGTGTAAGAACCCTAGCTGGGGTTAGCAGCTTAGTAAGATGTGCAAGTCAAACAAGTTGTGTAGGATAGAAGATGGTTGAATTGATTATTCTCCAAGGCAGGCAAAAGGCCTCCTTTTATCCCATATTGTACAGGTGCTTAGATAAGCAGGTGAATCTTCTATCTATTAATGGAATAGGGCAAGAAGTTAGTGGAAGCTGGAAGAAAGAGCTAGGGGTTTCTGACAGTTTCCAGGGAGTTCCACTGCCTTCTGTCAAGTTCAGGGGAATTCCTAACCAATCAGGGCCCTTCCACACTAATGACTCATTGTACAGCCTCAAATGTCTCAGCATCATGTGATAAGGTCAGGTGGACCTGTCTCACCAAGATTTGCCTGATTTGGTTAAGTGGTTGTGGCTCCACAACTATTTAGTCCAAGTTTGGTAATTTATTCAGACTCAGTGGCTGAGTCTGAAGGAGCCATGACTTTGGGGCTGTGGGAGCATGTGTGCCTAAACCGAGAACTCCGCAGAATCCGAGTAGACCGGTCGGAGTTTGAAATCGAAAGTCCCTGACATAGTTGTGGATACAAGTGGGTCCACAACTCTGCTGCACAAATAAGATGGAATTGAGAGAAGTAGGCCTCGGAAAAATAGGCAAAAATTGGGGAAAAATAGAGAGATGTTTGAAACACCCTAGAGTAATTTTTAGATGGTTTTTATGGCAAAGATCCCAGTCAATTTCTTATAAGGTGGCGTTACAAAGATAGAGGACTATTTAAGGCTGGTTGCGCGGCCAGATTCCAAGAAGAGGCATTCTGCTGGTTGAACAGCAGTTACCACACAGTAAGGCTTCCACAGTCAATCCCACTCATATTCGCTGGTTGCCAAACATGATCTTCACCATCATGCCACAATACTTCACCCTCATTTCACATCGTTTGCATCCACCCTGCAGGGTGCAGGGCCACCAAGTGAGGACAGAAGTCTGGTTGAGCTGATGGGTTTCACTATTAGATCACATCAGCTGCCTTTCCGCATCAAGGTGTTGTTCGACCCCTACTCTGTGTCCTAATATGTCCTATTCTTCCAGTGTTCTAAGCCCCTCTCTATCTGTCCCCCCCTGCATTGACTTCTACTATAAGTACTGCTATTTCTGCCTGTATAGTCCTCTGGTTCAATTATCATATGTCTACCTCGTTATTTGACTCCTCACTAGTAGAAAAAACCTTAGTACAACAACCTACTCCCTCATTGGTAGTTGTGCCTAACAGTGAGCTTGAATGCTTGATCTTATTCACTATGTCCCTTTAGGGGTGTCGCCGAGACCACTATTTGCAGCACTTTGCAGGAGTGTTCGGATCAGTGAAAGGAACACCTGAACTAGGGTGACCTTTCCTTGAGGACATGTGTGATTCATTGTGTACTACTCTTGGGTTATTTGCTACAACTGTAGGCCTATGTCAGAAATACACTGACGCTCTATCTTTACTCCAAAATTCAATCTTGACAGATCCATCCAAAGGCTTCTGCCTCTCACCCAGCACCGCCTAGCATAACAACCATCATCAAGAGACAGTATGCTGACGATGATTCTGCAACTGTACACCGCTCTCCTATATTTCCCAGATGGCCACCAATCAATAGCCCTGACTCACCCGTCTGTTCAAACACACGACGAACTGTTTTATGTCCAACACCGCCCATATCAGGTTCTGCAATTTATGCCTCTTGGATGGTATCAACCCCCATGTTAAGCATCCCACCATCATCAGCATCACCTGTTTAAGGCTGGAACTCAACATCCTCCGTATTCTCCAACCCATTTATATCCCAATCTTTGGTAGTTGTGAATGGCAGTAAACCTTCCAGTCCTTGAGAGCCCTCCCAAGTGTGTTCTCCTATATCAAATTCAGAGCCTGTCCTTGTAGCAGGGGACAAGATAGAAATCATCCCACACTGTGGTTCCCAGCCACAAATTCACATGAAAACCCCCAACTTCCATTGTACAGTCTGGCTTGTGCCTTCGGTGACATCATTTACATACCCAAATGGACAGGCATCTGGGTCACCATCACAGGTCAATCTTGGCAATGTATTGCCTGCAAAATTGATCACTTCCAGTTCTGTGTCACCTATTAGAGGTGTGAGTATGGAAGGCAATGATATGGATGCAAGCGGTCAGGAGCTAGCACCACACTGTTGGACTAATGATGAGATATTCCTGCCTAAGGAAAAGATTGCAGAGTGGTTAGGTGGCACATGAGTCTTTATTGTGTATTTTTATATTTGCTGCTGAGCAGCTGTTATGATTAGGGGATGCATCAACTCTGTCACTTTACATTACTACATGGACTTTTATGACCTCACTGGATTATGGCTGGATCATGCATTTAGGTAGGTTATCTTTCTCTTTCCCAACTTTCTTCTCCCAACACTGGTTCCAGATGATTTTGTGCCAAGCTCTATCTCAAGGGCAAGACACAGCAAATCGACCACATACTCTCCAAGTTCGGTCGATGCTACTGGGAATGTAATCCTAATAGCCTGCATGGTAGTGCTAGTAAGCACCCAACTACTACCTCATCTTTATGTACCTATTACTGACTACTTATTCAGGCATCATCCATGCCGTCACATATTCGATTCTGCTCTTGAACACCGATCTGCACATTGCTGACCTTTCAAACCACATGTCACAAAATCAATTTGTCCACAACACTATACAAGTGATTCAATCGCAGATCCAGATGGGTCCCAACCTTGTGCATGCAAGCACACCTGACTTGACATATGATGATGCCAGTAGTGCACATGCACAGTCTAAAGGGAGCAAGGGAGGC
The DNA here is from genome assembly GCA_003316465.1 of Ramaria cf. rubripermanens. Classification (NCBI taxonomy): domain Eukaryota; kingdom Fungi; phylum Basidiomycota; class Agaricomycetes; order Gomphales; family Gomphaceae; genus Ramaria; species Ramaria cf. rubripermanens. The sequence continues at coordinate 6,302 of QFFB01000339.1, forward strand.
AGGAACACTCTGCTCATGCACAAAGTGTAGCAGCAGTGTGTATAGTTGGACAAGTGTCTCCCATGATGCTATCTCCTCTATAGGAACACCATCTACTGCTCAGCTTGCGACATCACCTGCCAGACCCTCTTCGCAGAATGCCAGCACAGTTTCTGTGCAGACACCAACTTCAGGTCAAAAACCACCTTCTGCAGAGCCGAGGATACAGACTGTGGGCAGTCAGAGCAGCAGCAGTGTTGCATCCATTGTCTACAGGTGAAACTGGGATGTAGAAATTAAAAGCCTGCTATGAGTGAGTGGCGGATAACTTGGCGAATTTGCCAATGATGTAATTTTATTTATAGTTAATTGTCATGATGGGAACAGGGTTTGTCTTTTGCCACAAACCCTCATGATGCCTCCAATACAATTCTCGGTCAGCGAAGATGGACAAAGCTATTGGTATTCCTTTTGCCAGGCCTATTGAGGCACTTGTGGATTTGCAAGACATGCTAACTCTTGTCAGCAAAAGGCACGTACAAGGGAAGCTGCTACTCTCTGGTTTGCAGAAAGGTCTCAGCAGAGAGGTAAGTTGCCTCCATTATACTGAATATGTGATTTACAGTTAACATGTCAATATATCCAGGCAATTCAAATATAGAAGCCAGAGGTATTGTGTCTGAATTAAAATATGATTTTGAGTAACACTGAAGGCTTAGATCATAATTTCAACCATTTGGCTCCTGATTGGCCTACACCTCAAGATGGGCTGGACTCTAACCCTGGACCAAGTGATTTAGATAAAGGTAGGCCTTGTCAATGAATCCTTCATGCTATGAGACACTTACACTTGCTAATGCTTCAGCATATACTGCTTTTTTGGTAGAGTCTGAGGACTCTGATACTCCTAATCAACAGCATGAAGCCACAACAACTTTCCTTGAGATTATACATCATCCACACAGTGGCAAGCTTGAGCCAGAGTATATATTTCTTGATTTTAATTCTGACACCCTGGCTATAAATGAACTCACAACTCTAACAAAACCCAGTTCCAAGAGAAGGCCATGGGCTCCATTCTGTACACAGGCAGACTTTGAGTTTGCTGAAGTAGCAATACAATCAGCAATGCATTCACATACAATAAAACGATTGATCATCTTGTGATGTATGATTTGTTTATATGATAAGGGAATATGATTCAAGCTTAAAATGAAGCTGAATCGAACAGAGGTCTGATGTAAGAGATGATTTCAAGATAATTGCAATATATGCAGTTTATCTTAGTAACTACTTTAATAGAAAACTTCAAACAATTTGAAGGGGATGAGTGTTAATACTACTACTTTGTTCATACAAGATCTGAACTATATAACTAGTTCAAGCTGGCATAAGGAATATTTCTTGGGTAGCTTGCATAATGTGATGACATGTGAGGAGGTACAGGTAGTAATGAACAAAAGCTTAACTGTATGGAATGTGGAGTGTGATACTAGAAGTAGTGAATGTAGAGCATAAATTGACACTGACATATATGAAATATGTTTGCTAACTGTCCTACATGCAGTGATAGCAATGTAGGGATGTCCTGATGCAATGTATATCTATTATTGGATGTGAGGCGTCTACATGATGTATATATATGCGGGGTAGATCAATCGGAATCGGCATTGATCCTTGATGTCATCAAAGGTACACTCGGCGCGTGATGGCTACATGTGCTGGGATAATGATGGATATAATGTCATGGGTTTGGTCCAATGCACATGCGATCTTGGTGATGGGTGTCAAATGGGATAGAAGCAGGAATTAATATAGATCATAGTAGAATCATCTGTAGATAACATCCCAGTGATAGAATGCTGGGATTTGTTAGTGTTCATCATTGATGAATGATTTATTTATATCTTTTTATTTATTTTATATTCATAACAGATCAAGGGAGTAAGGCATAGCTGGACAGATCCAGATCATAGTTGGATTACTTTTCAGGATTTAAAGGACTTCAATCAGAGCATGAAGGCTGCAAGGCAATTTGTTGTCCAAGTATGTGGTTTTGGTTTTTGGAGCTGGCTTAGTGCACTCAATTACTCTGTCTGAGTAGTTTCAGCCAGCAACTGTCAAAGCAACATATGCTAGTGTTGAATACACATACACATTCTCTTTCCATGATCCATGGAAGTGGATTCTTGATCTTGTAATGGATCCAAGCTTAGTATAATTGCTCATTCTTCATCCTGTCAAGAAGATTCTCCATACAAATGGGAGGGCCACTTGTCTATATGATGATATAAACTCTGGTCAAAGTTGGTGGGATATTCAAGTGAGTTTGTATTCTCAGAGCAGCATGTATTGATACATTCTGGAAAGGATCAATTGCCAGAGAATCCTAACCTTCCTCATCGTTTCTTGCCACTTCATCTCTGGCTAGATAAGGGCAAAGTTTCAAGCACAGTTACAATGCATCCAATCCTGCTTCATCCTGGATTTCTCCCACAAAATATTCATAATAGTTCAGGCAATGGAGGAGGAACACTAACCGGTTATATGCCAAAGGTTAGTTACGCAGTTTAAGCTCTCTAATACAAGCTGGAAATGCCTAGGTTGTGGATCCAAGTGATCCAGATGATTGTAAAGCATCAGAGACAGTTGCTTTTGGACTCTTTAAGTGGGAAGTCTACCACAAGGTTTTGGCAAAGATCTTTGAGTCCCTTGAGATACCTTCTCAGGAAGGTGAAACAGTAAACTGTGGTGATGGGATATCTTGGGTCTTTTTCCCTGGGATTCCTATACATTCTTTGGATGGTGAAGAAGCTTGAGCAACTTGTGCAGCCCATGGTGCCTCAGCAGATCATCCCTGCTCTTGTTGCCTAGTCTACAAGAAGGAGCTTCATGTGTTAACCAAGGAATACCCTCTTCATACTGTTAACGCAATGCATAAAGTTTACAAGGAATCTCTGGCCACTCATACTAAAGCACATACAGATGAAATTCTCAGAAGGGCTGGTTTGCATCAAGTCATTGTGTGTATCTATGTTTATTCAAGGGGATTCAACTAACTCTTTGAAAGAATGCTTTCTGGAATATAGCTAAATCTGATCCATACCATGCATCCTCATATAATACACTGCATTCTGATGATATAGTAAAATGGGGAAAGCATCTATGGCCACTCATGCTTGATGTCCTTGGGAAATTGAAGAAGAAAGGAGAATACTCAAACAAGTATGTTGGATACTTCAGGCTGTCTTATTGGATTCTCAGTCTTACATGATATAGCATGAATCTAGTGCCTTCATGGCCTAATTTGAAACATTTTCAATCTATCACAACAGTGGAATTTTCTGATGCTCAGGGCTATCTTGATACATTGAAGGTAAGCTCTATACTAAAACTGGACCTATGTAACAATCTCTTACAAGGATATTTTATAACTAGAGTGTACTTCCTTGTGTTGTCCAGTTACTCCCTAGAGATTCTCCATTAATTCACTGCATACATGAATATGCATGCTTTCATAGCTTGCTGGCATTCATGCTGTAACTGAGGAGCAAATTGGGAAAATACAACAGCATTTGCATAGCCATAAATATTGGTGTTCTGTATGTTCACTGACTTTCTTAGAAATATGAAGGCTAAATATGTGTATAGGAAGTGGAGAGCACAGATGGAAAGAACTTTGACTTTCCAAAGCAACATGCACCAATACACCTTTTATATGATATTATACACAAAGGTGCAACAAATAACTACTGCACACGTGTTGGGGAAGGCTTCCACCAAGAATCAAGGCAAGCTTATATACAGACAAATTTCAAGCATGTTGAGCAGCAGGTGTGCCTTTAGCATCTCCTATTGGTATGTAGTGAATACTCAATTCTTTTGATAATTAGATGGTGTGCATTGATGAAAACCAAGAGGCTATTGCCTGTATCCAGATGGACATTGATGCAGCTGATGCTGAGCTCAAGACACAAGTCATAGATGTTGATGCATCTGAGCTCAAAGAAGTTATACAAGTTCAACAGGCTGCAGAAACACTTCGAAGACATTGGAAACTTGGCTCTCCTCAAAAGTGCACTACAACCAAACAAGTTGAAGCTGAATTTGAAGATAATCAGGCTTTTTGAGGCTTTCAAAAAAATCTTCCAGAAGAAAGAATTAATGGCACACCACTGACAGTATGTAGGTATTGAACATTGAACTGAGAAATATACTAACCTCAATCAGATAATCCCACACCAGTGTGTATATATCCAATACCGGTCTTTGGATGACTGGGAGATGCTTCGGGACATTGCTCGCTGCAATCCATTATTTCATGCCCAACCTTGATATGACTGTGTTATCATTAACACTACTCCAGCTACATATGCACGTCTATGCTATGTCTTCAAATGTTTCCTTGACTCTGTAACCTCTGAAGATATTGCTCTAGTACAACTATTCACTGCTAGCAAGTGGGCACCAAAGAATCCTTGGAAGAATTGTCAGATATATGAGGAGAAGAGCTATGCATTCATGCAACTCAAATATCCTACTCATACATGCCATATGATCCCTACTTTTGGAGCAAAACCAGGGAATTTATTAGATCCCCACCCATCTCAGATCTCAGCATACTTTGGGGCTTCAGACTACATTACCTTGGGCCTCCAGCCTCGGTGTGTTTTGGTCACACTCAGTCACACCCTGGTTATACTTACTTGTTTTATTGTTAGTACATGCTACCCTGCCCATATCACGTGACCTCTTGGTCACCCTCTCCCTGATCACCGTACCCTCACACTAGCATATAAGTTATTCTCCACATGTATGCTACTCAGTTCTGATATCAACAAAGTATCTCCCCTAAGCCTACACTCTACTTCATGAATGGCCCTTGGGCCACTGGTCCAAAATACAGGGACAGACAGCCACACGGGCACAACACTAATAAGTTAAATCCAAGTCCCTCTGACCCAGCCTCTCTTGGCCTTTGGCTGAGTATCTTGGTACCACCCATCAGTATGTACCTTAACAGTATATCAGAACTCCTACGTTCAGCTGTTACATTATGCCCATCATGACCAGATCCTCAGTACACAATGCTAGCAGACTGACTCCAACCATCCAGTCTCATAGAGCAAGAACAGAATCTGTTCCACCCCAGGAAAACCCCCCATTCCATAACTGTTATCAAAATCCATTGCCAGGCCCAGCACGTTGAGTTGCTCCCTGAGGCCACATCAAAGATATAGTAGATGAGGGCTCTGAGGAACCGCAAGGACATTTGGAAGCATCCTGGAACCCTGGAGATGGTGACTTGGACAATCCCTCTAATCTCGACAACAGCACCGCTGAAGGCATGGACAATGACCCCCTGCCTGACCCTAATCCCAGGGAAGGTCCTGAACTTCCAGACCAAGAGCCTGTCATGGTGTTTTTTAATACAATGACTAGGCTTGCCGACACTGTAAATGAAGGCAAGCAAGAACCCTTGAAAGCTAAACTTTGGGAACCCAATCAGTTTGACAGTTTGTACCTGAAGAAACTCAGAGGCTTCTTACTTGAATGTAGGCTCAATTTTCATTCAAGGCCAAACTCATTTCGAGATGAGTCAGCCAAGGTCAACTATGTTTTGTCTTTCTTGAAGGGTATGGCTCTTGACTATTTTGAGCCCTACCTGACCGATGAGAGAAATGAACCTGGCTGGTTATGCAACTTTGAGGCATTCACTGATGAACTCTACATTAAGTTCAGTCCCTACGATCTCGAAGCCGATGCCAAGGTCAAACTCAAACAACTGGTTATGAAGGACAATCACAAGGCCACCCACTTTTTCATTGAATTCTACCAACTCATGTCATTGCTTCAGTACAATAACCAGGCTCTCTACTGATGGGCATATATGGCACTCCCAAAGAGAATCAAAGATGAGATGGTACATTTCAATAAACCCTGAGGCTTGGATGAGCTTCACGACCTCATTCAGAAAATCAACCAAAGGTACTGGGAATGTCAATCCAAGCTCTCTTGTGAGAGCCACTCAGCCCCAAAACCCAAGGCCAAGAAGGACAAAGCAAACCAAGTCAACCCTACCCCTGACCATAGCCCCCGGCTGGCAATGCTAATGCCTAGCCCAAGTCCAACTCCAATCCATCCAAGGAGAAAGACAAGCGAAGGGGCAGGCCAACCAGCAGCCTAAGAAACCCAACCTTATGGACAAGCTTGGGAAAGATGGAAAGCTTACCCCATAGGAACGTCAGTGTCACATAGACAATAACCTCTGCCTGCTTTGTGGCAAGGGAGGTCACGTCATGCACAACTGTCTGTTGTCCATGAGAGGATGAGCTGCTCAGGCTTCCGATGGGAAGGCCTCCGAAGGTAAAGCTGAAAGTTCAGCCCAGGCCTCTGAGGCAAAAAAATAGTCAGTAACCCTTGGCCTCCATGCATTCCAAGGGTTGCATTGACTCGGGTTGCATGCAAAGGGAGGTAAGACTCAATTTTTCTGCTTTTTCCACATCTACGTCTCTTGTAGTTAGTTTATGTTCTGACCTTATCCCTCATGTATCTTTCAAAGCTTTAGTAGATTCTGGCTCTACCCATTGTTTCATTGACTCCACTTTTGTTTATAAATATGGTCTGAAGATACAATCTATTTCATCTATACTACTTTGTCTGTTTGACAGTAGTACAAACTCTATAATCACCAAATCAGTAGTTATACTGATCCAATTCCCCCATGGTCACACCCATTCCATAGATTTCTATGTCACCCCCTTAGACACATCTGTTTCAGTAGTTTTCGGACACAACTGGCTCACCCGCTACAATCCATTGATTGATTGGGTATTGGGCAGTATTACACTCTGAATGACCCTCCCGGGTGTTCCTTTGGACATCGCATTAGTTTTGGCTCGCACTTCCTTGGCCAAGTCCACCCTGAACCCTGCACCCCCTGCAGTGCCTACCCCAAAGATTGAAGCACCCAAGGTTGCCTTGATCAATGCAGCTGCGTTCATGTGCACCTGTAGAATGGAAGGTACCCAGTGTTTCCAGTTGAACCTCGCCATGGCCAATATCTCGGCTCATTCGGTGTTGCCCCCCCCCCAAACAGGTGGGTCTGCAAGATGTCCCGAAGGAGTATCACAACTTTGCTAATGTCTTCAGTAAGGCCAAGGCTGACATCTTATCCCCCTACTGAACCTATGACCTGAAAATCAACCTGGAAGAGGGAGCCATGCCTCCTCAACCTCTGTTATACTCACTCTCAACCTCAGAACTTGCTATGCTCCAAGAATTTGTTGTTGTGATAAATAATATATCTATATATTCTCTGAGTCGAATCATTAAAACCTCACCATTATGTGATTACTAATTCACTGTCACACCAAGGTAACACACCACTAGCATCAGTGTGATTCACTGATCAGAATATTATTGAACTCATATGCGAACATCTGATATCACAAGCATCTCATGCGGTCGGGGAGAACAAGATCCCAATCAGAGACCAAGTGTCTAAAGGACAAATTCAGTGCGATTAAAGATTACATAATTGCCAGGCCACCGGACCATTTGAACATGCTACACCATTTGGAAGTGGTGTACAGGGCCATCGGAACTTGTGGAATATGAGTGGAACAGAATACCAAGAGTATTCATTGAACAGCTGCTCAATGAATGGGGAAAAGAGGGCATGAGTCCCTATACATGCATTAACATGCATATCTTTGAAGAATTTCAAATATTTGTTTTCCTATTGTTTCAAATGACATGATTCACTGATTATGATTACCATTCTATGTTGTAAAGGGCTTTGTATCTCTTGACCAAAGCCTCCTAACATTTTGTTCACCTGATCATTATCCTCATCATGATCACTACCTGTCAGACTGCATGTAGTTGCCCCTTTGTCCACATGCATCAATTACCCCATTGGCTCCAGATATTTTATCGCAGATTATCTGCCACAATGTTGTATAAATATTGTAGTATGACCTGTATGTTACAATAGTTAGAATTTAGTCTATACTCACTCTGAGTCAGAAATTAGTCTGCACTCAAATTACACACAGTCTACAGCGACTTAAAATATTGCTATAGATTTGTACTCGCTGTTTTGTACAGCTTTGAAGCCTGCTTTAGTGGTACAACTATTGCAACTTACTTGTCTGCTCATAGTTCAACTTCTCTGAGCCATCATTGGGGACCTGTGATTATGTCATCAGCAATTCATCAATTTTCCAATTGTTCAATCGCGATTGCCACTCACACACTCATCTTCGGAGGCTTTAATTGCCACACTAGGAGCATTGATTAATCATCAATCACACATTGTTCCTACGCCCAATACTCATTGAGCAATAATTTCATTTGTTCACACATACCAAATAACAGGCTTAATAATCTCTAACAACAACATTTGTAGATGAGCATTTGAACATGGGTTTCATTTAGCCCACTCAATCTCCACACAGGGCTCCTGTCCTTTTCATTAAAAAGAAGGATGGCTTCCTTCAGCTCTGTGTAGACTTCCAAGCTCTCAATAAGATTATGAACAAGGACCAATATCCACTTCCCCTGATTACTGACTTATTGGATGCACCTCGCAAAGCCCATAACTATACCAAGATCAATCTTCAGTATGCATACCACCTAGTCAGGGTAGCTGATGGAGACGAATGGAAGATGGCATTCCAAACCTGTTATGGTTCATTTGAATGGCTGGTCATGCCCTTTGGTCTTACCAATGGCCCCTTGGTTTTTCAATGTTTCATGAATGATATCCTAGGAGATCTATTAGATGAATGCGTTGTTGTCTACCTTGACAATATTCTCATCTACTCCGACAACCCCATTCAGCACAGGGAACACATCCATGAAGTACTATGCTGGCTCCATAAACACAGCCTCTATGCCAAAGCAGGGACTCACCATGGCCCATGACAAAGTACAAGTAATTCAAGATTGGCCTGAACCTTGGAAGGTTAGAGACATACAATCCTTCCTTGGTTCCATCAACTTCTACCATCATGTCATTCACAATTACTCAGACATAATGGTTCCCCTCACCTGGCTCACCCAGAAAGGCACACCATGGGTTTTCACTGAAGAATGTCAGAATTTGTTCAATTATTTAAAGAATGTGTTCACTTTGGCCCCTATCCTTGCACACTGGGTTCCTGACCAACCATTAGTCATCAAAACCGATGCCTCAGATTATGCCCTTGGTGCTATCCTCTCTATGTTTGACTCCAAAGGTGAATTACATCCAATCACGTTCCACTCTCGGACATTTTCTGGTGCCAAGCTAAATTATGATGTCCATGACAAAGAGCTACTGGCATTTTTTGAAGCTTTCAAGCATTGGAGACACTATCTTGAGGGGTCAGCAACCCTGATAGATGTTGTCATCAACCACAAGAATTTGGAGTATTTTTTCACCACTAAGGTGTTAACATGAAGACAAGCACATTGGTCTGAATACCTATCCCAGTTCAACCTTGTTATTCAGTTCCATCCTGGAAAACTCAGCACTAAGTCCAATGCTTTAACTAGATGATGGGACATCTCCCCTAAAGAGGGAGGTAATGACTACATCCAAGTCAATCCTCAGAACCTACAACCAATATTCACCAACTAACAACTCTCTGAACCACTTCATGCCACTTGCTTACAAGCACCTGTACTCTGAGTGAGCACCTTGATGGACTCCAAACAGCTTCATGCTGATATATTAGCCAGCCTGACATCTGACCCTGTGGCCAAAAAGTATCTCGGTAATGATACTGACCTGAGATGGATGCAAACTGACAATGGTTTCCTATGTCTTGATAGCCGAATCTACGTTCCCGAAGCCAACAACCTCCAGCTCCAAGTACTACAGTACAAGAATGACCACATACTCTTGGGACTGTGTAGGAACCACCTTTGCTGGGAAAATCTCGAAAAAAAAAGGATTAAAATTTCTGTAAAACCCTTTTTCCTCATCATAAATTACCCAATACATGTAGATTTTGATGGGGAAACTGCTTTCAAATATTCCTCAAGTTTTTCCTTATTTTTTCGCCATTTTAAATGCCTTCCCTGGCTCAAAAACACTCAAACCTGTCCTGCTGAGTGCTGGACCCACACGGACCTATAACTCTATTCCGGTCCAGCCAATTCGAACTCCTATCGGAACAAACCGCGACCCACAAGTTCGGAGTTGTGGGCCCTCAAGCACCCACAACTCCGACACTTTGGCTAACTCAAGACTCAGCCACTGAGTTTGAACTCCGCCTCTATAGCTTACACAAGGCTGTGCATCCATAAATACTTCAAACCCAACACACCCTCAAATCTGTGCCCTAGCAACCAAGGCTGTGCCAGGCTGTGCAGGACTGTACAAAGCTGCACAAAGATATACAAAGCCAGGAAACCAGGGTTTGAATCCAGCAAAGCCCATTGGACAGATAAGGACCAAACAATGCACAACCTTTCCAAACAAACCCCTAAAACCTCACAGGGCTGTGCAAAGGCTGTGCAAGGCTGTGTAAAGCTTACAGAGCAGAGCAGGTGATTGGCTATCTATTCTTACAAGTTTTCGATACCCGTGCTTCGCACGGCGGGTGTTGCCCGTTTAATTGATCGGTATTTTAAAGCATCTCATTGAGTCAAACACCTTGTGGTAAGTCAAATGTATCCCCCATGTCCATGTATCCCCCATGTCCACGTATCCCTGGTGATAACATATCCCCTGTGATAACATATCCCTCATGATAACATATCCCCTTTGTCCATGTATCCCCCATGTCCACGTAACCCCCATGTCCACGTATCCCCTGTGATAACATATCCCCTGTGATAACATATTCCCTGTGATAAC
>QFFB01000341.1:0-28700 GCA_003316465.1 Ramaria cf. rubripermanens
ATACTACTACAACTAAGAACTTCAAATTGTTATGAGTGAGTGTTATTACTACTACTATTCACAGTGCAAAAACTAGCTATTTATATGTAGAAAATCAATCGGGATGAATATTTCGAGTACGGGTCACGTGACCCGGCGGTACGAGGATCGCATGTAGACACTCCTAAGTGTCATGTGGTAGTGAATGGGGAGTGGAGCATAACTATGAACATGTGAGATATATGTGAAATGGAGGCTATATGTAGGATAGCTGAGGTGTGTGTTCCATGACAGGAATCATGATGTATGTGCAGGGCAGGCTCGACGCGACATGTTCTAATTATGGAATGAATATGACCGAGCGCCGAGGCCGGATGCAGGGTAAGATTGTCTCCGATCAGTGATGCCACCGCTGGGACATCAACACGTGCGGGCGCTTCGTCGGTAGGATAGTGATGGATATGAGGTCATGGGCTCGACGTAGGGGATATGCGTGTTATGGGTCGAGGAACGTCTCGGGCGGTTCCTGTCCTTGAGCATGGGTCGTAAGAAGGGTATCTGATAGTAATATCCCGGGCATTCATTAGATGTTACGAGCGGGAGATGTTAAATGTGAGATATGTAAGTGCATTCGCAATGTGGCGGCGCCATGGGGCCACAGCTAGGCGGAATACCTGTCAAGCAACGCTAGCGACATGTACGCACTTAAATAGCGATCATTTCAGACGAGGATCCTAGAAGATGGACTTAAGTACTCCTCTTCTCATCACCCAAACCTGTATCGGCGTGAGATATACGTTGGTGGTGCTCAATACGTCGCACGGAACCACTCTGATTGTGGGAATGAATTGACTAGAGGGTACATACACGTGTTCGAAGCTAATATTGTTATGCTGTGTACATGACAAACACGGTTCTCTGCCTGAAGATCCTTTATTCTTTTTCTTTTATCATATACTGGGCGATGCAGATGCCTAGATGGAATAAACCCACCATTGTGCGACACAGCACGAAGCATCCACTCCTGTAGTCATTTCCCTGCAAGGTCAGATTCGTGCAACGGGTCAACACAAATTGCATTGATCACTCTAGATCAAGCTCACCGGCTGCATATTGGAAGACCAACAGTACATACCCTGACTTGATTCGCAGGCTGCCCCAATGCGCCTTTGGCTGTTTGTATCCTTGCGTAGCGTACGTGATGCTGTGTCTGATTATGAGTTAGTGCTCTCGTGTGAAGTGCTATGTTTGACGGGACGCCAGGATGTGGTATACTTTGAGGAGGCAGAGCTGAATTCGTGTGAGTGAAACTTGAGGATCGGTTGCGTCGATGGATACAGAGCACTATGACGAAGAATGATGGCAAGACATAATGCAATGAAGACAGTTGTTCCAGCAAGTTACGCTCTACGATGTGCCATCAACGTAGGGCAATAGTCTACCGCCGTGAGCTATGATAGGAAGCAGCGGCAATCCATGAGTAGTAGGCCCAACAAGAAGTCTATGGCTCGGTGCTTACTTACAACAATTGAGAACCTTCCTTGCCATCATTGTTACTGGAGACGAGGTGTGTGATGCGCTAAATATATTTCTGGCGCAAATTGATGCGATATAAACCTGTCTAATACCGAATCTAATGGTGAGTGAGTATCCAATTTAGCCTTCGCCAGTTCCAGTGTGTCAATTGGTGAAATGAGTTGTATAAATAAAAGACATGGAATGAACGTGTGCGAAATGTATCATGTACGCCAAACAATTGCTTGTGAATGCCACTGTCAAGGGAGGGGCAATGATTTTAACGAGACCTACCTTCCCATTGATATACTGTAGTAAGTGATAAATATAGTAAGTGATTGCACGAAAGTATTAAATCGACCCTGAAAACTTCGCTGTATTAACCCAGATCCTTTCCAACTCTGAACTTGCGACATGGTTACGACGAAGCGTGGACAAGAGGTTATTGAGAGGAAAGGGACGCGTTGATACTCCTCAATGGTTCGTAACATAACGGGGATAGAACACGACGATGATTAGAACAAATCAACACGCACGACCAACGCTAACTGCCCGACTTGATCAGACCCCAGGATAGCTGAGGGTGAACACAGGATCCTGGACAGTGGGTTCGGACGTACGCCTCGTCGATCGAACTACAACAGGTTTATAAGAATCATATACTGACTAACCGGAATATTCCAATGCTCAGAGGTGGAGTACTGCATTCAGTGCGACAATTCTTACCAAGCCTTGAACGAAACTCTGATACGCGCGACTCCTAGACGATCTTTCTGATGTTTTCACTATTCCACTTTTTCAACGCGTCCCAGAATGTGATCATCCTTAGACATAACTTGGATCCAGACCAGCTAGATGGTTGAATAAAAGAGATATAAGTGACTCAGCATTTTGGCAGTGATGTGGATCCACCAGTAGCGTAGAGTAGTCGCGATGTCTATGTGGGTCCATGTAGACGCGACGACTTCTCTTCCCAGAGATCCAAACGGCACGGTGGCAGTGCCCACGTTAGACGCTGCGATAATAGGAGACAAAGCTGTGTTCCCGAGTACTCTAAGCACGACGCTATGGCTGCGCTGGCAAATCTGGGGATAGTAGGCAAGTCGTTGACAATGAGTACCTCCGTATAATGCTAACGAGGCCTCTCAGCGAACGTCATTGCCGTTATTCAACTCACAGGATCGAATATCAGCGTGTGTTCCAAATACGTAGCTGGCGTGAAGGCCGCACACAGAGATCGAGATAGGATCAGGACAGAGTTAGTAGGGCTGTGTTCAGTGCTAACACAAGTTCTGCAGCTAGTAAATGATGAGATAGGAGGGACCTCCCGATCGGAGTCAGGACGGGTCTCTCGCTTGTCTGCTTTAGATGAGCGGCTCCATGTTTGCGGTGACGAGATGAAGCGTCTTCGAGCGGCGCTGGGTGACGAGATGGAGAGTTTCGAGATGGGGAGCCTCGAGGCAGCGCCGGATGGCAACACGGAGAGTATCAAGGCAGCTCTGGCTCGCGAGATGGAGGGTCTGGGAAATTACCTTGGACGGCAAGGCGGTGTGCAAGCATTGACGTGGCCGCTAAAGGAGGCGGATGTCAACAAGACTGTGGACAATATTAGGATGCTCAAAGTCTCGCTGATTACAGCAATGGAGGTAGATCAGACGTACGTTGGACTCGCTACCTTCGAGCCGATGCTGACCATCGGGACAGACGCTTGACTCTGAAGATAGATAGTGGGGTCGAAGCCTTACAGGAACAGGGTGCCAGGAATAGCCAGTCAACGCAAGATATGAAAAGCGGTGTCCAGGCCTTGCAGGAACAGACTGCAGAGATCAGGCAGGCTATGGAACAAACTAAATTGCGTACGTCATGTGTCGCCAGTGCTATCTATCATGGGACGCTGATTATAACGGGATCGTTATGTAGAAGAACGTCGTCAGAAGATCTATAATTGGCTGGCGGCTCCTGATCACGAATCAAAGCATAGGCATGCCCGTAGCATGCGACAGGAAACCACCGGTTCATGGTTCGTGGAGGGAGAACGCTTTCAGGAATGGCGAGAGGCCCCTCATTCGTTCCTTTGGCTGCACGGCATACGTGCGTTTATTCGGCTGCCGAATTTGTGCTTGCCGCTGATATATAGCCACAGCTGGCGCTGGGAAAACTATCTTATGGCATGTATACTAATTCGTCGTGATATATATCCTCTCCTGCTAACGAATGAACGTGCCAAGCTCCACCATCATCGAAGAACTTTTGCGTTATTGCAGTTCCGACCCCTCCCTCGCGATAGCATTTTTCTATTTTGATTTTAACGACAAGGACACCTTACCGGATGTTGTCCTTCGATCTTTGATCGAGCAGTTGACTGTACAATCTCCGACTATCCCCGACGCCCTGGAGACAATATTCTCTAAGCATACCGGCGCACGCCGATCGGTGGCTCAAGAGGAACTGATGTCCACCTTAAAATCCGTCATCGGGAGCTTCCGGGCCATCTATATCGTCTGTGATGCGCTTGACGAATGCCCCGAGCGACCTAGGTTTCTGAAAGTGCTCAAGGAGATCAATGATTGGGAGTTGGACACATTACACTTGCTGGCGACAAGTCGGAAAGAAGGCGACATTGAAGCAATGCTGAGTGACTTGGTTTCACACGAGGTACCGATGGACGAGGGTCTCGTCGACGGTGACATCCGAGTTCACGTGTCCAGAACACTCGAAGATGATGTGAAGTTCAGGATGTGCTCGGCAGAGGAAAAGGACATGGTGAAGGCTACTTTGATTAATGGTGCGCATGGGATGTGAGTGGATAATTTCTCGGCATGGAAATATTCCTGACAGAACGAGAAGGTTTCGATGGGTTGTTTGTCAGCTGGATGCGTTACGAAAATGTCGAACCCCTGCAGCACTCGAGGGAGCACTGACGCGTCTCCCAAAGACGCTATACGAGACGTACGATCGAATTCTGGCTGCCATCGACGAGGACGATAGGCGGGATGCTCTGAGCCTTCTTCAATGGCTCGCTTTCTCTGTCGGCACATTATCAGCCGATCAGGCTGTGGATGTGATCGCCACTGATCCTGACGCAAAACGTGGACCTCTATTTGACCGGCGACGGCGGCTTCGGGATCCACGAGACATCCTCATCATATGCTCGAGTCTGGTCACCATTGTCTCAGATGGCCTACCATCTAACTTCGTGTCGATGAATGATGACACTGAAGCAGGAGAGGTTCGAGTGATTCGACTGGCGCACTTCTCCGTGCGAGAATATCTAGTTTCGGAATACCTTCGCACAAGTGGGACCCCGCTTTCACATTTTCATTTTAATGAAACGATCGCAAATGTGTTCATTTCGAAGACATGTGTGGCCTACCTCTTGCAATTTGACCAGGATGGTGGTATAAACCAGAGTACATCCAGGTCCTATCCGCTCTCTAATTATGCCGCAAACCACTGGATGACTCACGCTCGGTCAGATCTAGCTGGTGACTCGGATGGTCTACATGGACTGATCACGACCCTCCTGGAACCCACGAGTGCTATTTATGCAAGCTGGCTGTCACTTTATCTTTGGAACCAGCCATGGGGAAATCCTGGTACACCTCTTTATTATGCCGCTGAAGCTGGTTTGGAAAGAGCATGTGAACATCTGTTGGAGAAAGGATTGGACATAAATGTACCTGGAGGGTACTATGGCACTCCACTTCAGGCAGCGACAGTAAAGGGACATTACACGATTACTCAGTTACTCATAGAGAAAGGCGCGGATGTCAATGCTTGTGGAGGAGAGTATGGGAGTGCGCTGCAGGCGGCGGCATTAAGAGGCCGTGATTCGATTGTACAGTTACTCCTAGAGAAAGGTGTGGATGTGAATATTCAAGGTGGAAGGCATGGGAGTGCGCTGCAGGCAGCGGCGTTAGAGGGCCATGATACGACGGTCCTACTGCTCCTAGAGAAAGGCGCGGATGTCAATGCTTGCGGCGGAGTGTATGGGAGTGCGCTGCAGGCGGCGGCATCAAGAGGCCGTGATCTGATTGTACAGTCACTCCTAGAGAAGGGTGTGGACGTGAATATTCAAGGTGGAAGGCACGGGAATGCGCTGCAGGCAGCGGCGTCCGAGGGTCGTGATGCGATTGTTCGATTGCTCATGGAGAGGGGTGCCGACGTCAACGCGCAAGGCGGGATGTATGGCGGTGCCCTGCAGGCAGCCGTGGTCGGTGGTCACCATACGATAGCCTCGTTGCTGCTGGAGACGACGGCGGGGCCTCCCGACTTGAAGTTGGTGTGTTGCTGGCCCTTCACTAGACATGTCCCCGCCCTTCACACTCATTCCCCTCTTTGACACAGGGCTCAGGCTGGGTCGCCGCTTTCAGCAAGCCTGTTCCGCAGTGCCAAGTAGATATGGATTTGGTGCATACGCTACAGCATGATCACACGCATTGGTGAGTTGCGGTGGCTGAGTTTTTTCTGGGCTGTTGGTTTTGTGTGATGGCATCAAGCTTCTACCCCTCCCTCGTCTCACATCTCTAGTAGTCCTGGACTAACTCCGCACCTTCTAGCTACGTATGGTCTGTCCGCTTCTCAGCCGACGGGCGCTACCTCGCGACTGGGTGCCGCAGATCGGCGCAGATATACGACACGACCACCGGGGAAGTAACTTGGTGAGTGGTCGCCTTGTCTCTTGCTTCGTCCCCCCTTGACCCCCTTCTCCCCTTTCCCCTCATCTCACCTGCACATTGACCACACTCGCACCAGTGTGCTCGTCGATGACAACACCCTCGGCGACCTCGGCATCAGGAGTGTGTGCTTCAGCCCCGATGGGAAACTTCTCGCGACAACCGCGGGCGATGACAAGATCAGAGTAAGTGTTTTGTTGTATTTGCTGACATCCTTCATTCATTCTTTCGCCTACTCCTTGCTGCCGTCTTACTCCCGGAATCCGCACCCATCCATGGACCATGTGTTTCTCCTCACCTGCACAATTATCCGCCGCCATCCGGACATCCCTTCGCCGCACGTCACCATCAGATATGGGACATTGCGAACAAGCGCATCCTTTCCATATTTGAGGGTCATCGAGATGAGGTTGTCTCCCTCGACTTCTCGCGCGACGGCCGCCTTGTTGTGTCCGGTTCCGAGGACAACACCGTGCGCATCTGGGACATGCAGACCGGGCAGCACAGGACACTGTCGATCACGGCGCCTGTGGATGTGCGTGCTCTTGTCACTCGTGGTCATGTCTGGTATGCTGATGTGAGGGGTTGTGTTTATGGGCGGTGTTTTTGGCTGGATATGTTGTGTTTATGTTGCTTGGGTTTTGTCGTGCAAATGTAGGTCGATGCCGGCGTACCCTCTGTCGCTATCTCTCCCGACGGGCGCCTCGTAGCCGCGGGCTACTGCGACCACATCGTACGCATCTGGGACATCCAAACCAGGCAACTTGTCAAGTGCCTTGTGGGTCATGACGTCGGTGTGTGCAGCGTGGCATTCACCCCTGACGGCAACGGGCTCGTCAGCGGAAGCGTAGACCAGACAATGAAGCATTGGGATTTGAGACCGGTGCTAATGACTGCGCAGAGCGCGGAGCCCTTGATGCAGTCGTATGAAGTGGTTGTAGGGGATGCGAGCTTGGTTGTAGAGGAGGAGAGCGGGCAGAATGAAGGTGTGTGTGTGTGTACGGTTGATTTTACGGGACATACGGTATGTAGCAGATCACTATCTGCGTGTCCTTTTACTTTCCGTCGCTTGCTTTCGGGACTCCGAAATCGTCATTGGCCGTGGGCGTTGATGCTGACGAGTTTGGAGGTAGAATGGCGTGACCTCCGTTGCCGTGTCTCATGACAACCAGTGGGTCATATCGGGGTCGTGGGACCAGTCCGTGCGGCTTTGGAACCTGCGTACGGGGGAAGCGCAACTCGTGCTTCATGGACACACGAATCCCGGTACGCCCTATCGCGTTTGCATGCCTGTGTGCCCGGGGGTCATTCTTCATTTCTCAATGTGTGCGTGTATGTACACATGTGTAGTTAACTCCGTCGACCTGAGCCCAACAAGTGGTATGCTGGCTACATGCAGTTGGGACGGCGCGAAATTATGTACGTGCCTCTTACTCATTCACAAGATACTCATATTAACGCTGATGATTCAACTCGCAGGGAGCTATACAACGTTACCATGATGGCGCTGGAAAATAAGCATTTCAATGCTAGCCGTTATTGTCTCTCTTCTCTCATATTTGTGTTTGCACTTTGACTTTTGACTTCTTCTAGCTTAACTAACTTATGTGAATGGTTCTGCATACCATGATCCTCCATTTCTTGTTTGTTTATCATATACTGGGCGGTGAATATGCCTAGATGCAGTTGACTTACAATTACAAATGACACAGTGTGAAGCCTGCATGCCTGCTAGTCGATTCACTGTAAGATCAGATTCCTGTGAGCCAACGGTAACAGATGCTACCCACATTAAATGCTCTGCTGCCAACTCATAGGAAGCCTGACATGTTGGAAGGCACACAAAATGGTATGCTTGTCATATGGGCGGTGAGCTTGCTGCCTTTGGCGATCTGTTACTATGTGTAATGTGTGTGATGCTATGATTATTGGTCAGTGCTCTTATGTGAAATGTTTCCATCTTATGGGATGTTGGGACGCAGTATACTTCGAGAAAGGTGGAATTTGCGTGAGTGCACGTGTTGAGGATCCGGCATGCATGCTAGATAGTGTCATCACAGGGGTCAGTGACAATACAGAATAAATACACTCTTTTGAGAAAATGTAGTGTTATACACTTGCCGCTGTGACAAGAAGTAACTCAAAACTGTGAGTGGTACCCCTAATGAGAATATATATGGTTAGAGCTTACCTACGACCGCTGCGAATAATCTTCACAAAATCCAGCCAACAGTGTGGTTGCACCTCAAGATAGTGTTAACATAGCATGACGCAAGGTGACCTTGCCCAATGACAAGTCTATTACTGTGAGTACCCAAGGTATTGCTATTTGGTGTTAGATCACTGAGATCTAGCACTGACCATCCAGACCTCCAGACCTCCAAACTCCAAAGTAACTATTGTATTCCATTCTATTTCTTGTTATATGCCTCTTAAAGTATAATCACTATTCACAACCTGAAGTAGATTACTTGTACCTGCTATGATCCAGTCCCTTGTGGATCTCCGGTAACCATATTTGGTAACTAACCCTGTCCCAAGCCTCCTACCCTGAGCCTGACCTTATCTGAGCCCTTCCCAAAGTAGTCTGAGCCTGAGCCAACCCCCATTTCTTATCCTTCCCTGAGTTTCATTCCAATTCCCTTAGTTGATTATGTCCAACCCTGTTTCCCTGTTATCTGTATATAAATCTCATTCTGTATGTACCCCACTTCCCAGTCAGAAATCAACTTAGATATCACCTTGAATCATTACTAGTTTCTGAAACCATCTCCTCTTATATCCTTACTCTCCTCTTATCCAAACCTCACTCTGAAATTGAGGGCACATACATTAGTGGATGGTACAGCACACAAGCTGAAGCCAAGCCCTCACTACTAATCACCTCAGACTGAGCTCAGTTGAGCTTGTCCCGAGGTCCTGAACTTAGGCCTCGGTCTCAATAGTACCCAGTTCAATCCGGACTTCTGATCCAATTCCAAACAATGCTTGTTGTTCTATGCTTATGTCCTTCTTGTTCTACACTTATGTCTTTCTTGTTCCATGCTCTTAGGATACAATTAGGATACAATGTATTGATAGTCATCCAATCTTGAATCAGTTCTTTAGTTGTTCTTTAGTTCAAATAACAACTTATTTCCCTGTTACTGTCAGGATTGCCATTTTTCCAGTATACTACCAATCACACAACCCATGATCCCCGCCATCACTGAAATATCCCATCATGCCACCTCTGCGCATATCACTCCCACCACTATTTGCTGGTCACCGAACATTATCTTTGCCATTATGCCACAATACTTCACTCTCATTTCTCATCATTTGCCTCCACCCTGCAGGATGCAAGGCCACCAAATGAGAGCAGAAGTCTGGTATAGCTGATGGGTTTCACTCATAGATCCCATTAACCACCTTGCTCCATGAAGGTGTAGTTCAACCCTTACTCCATGTCCTAGCACATGCTACTAGCCCACAGTGTTCTAACCCCTCTCTATCCATCCCCCCCTGCATTTGCTTTTTACTATAAGTACTTCTTTTCTGCCTGTATAATTCTCTAGTCCAATTATCATACATCTACCTTGTTATTTGACCTCTTACTAGTAGAAAAACCCTTAGTAAAATGATCCACTGCCTCATCGGTAGTTGTGCCTATCAGTGAGCTGAAACCTTTGACCTTATTTGCTATGCCCCCTTTGGGGCATTGTCAAGACCACTATTTGCAACACTTTGCAGGAGTGTTCAGATCAGTGAAAGGAACAGCTGAACTGGGGTGACCTTTCCTTGAGGACATGTACTATTTATTGCGTACTACTCCTGGGTTATTTGCTATGACTGTAGGCCCATGTCAGAATTACACTGACATTATATCCTTACCCTAAAATCTGATCTTGACAGTTACCAACTTCTCATCTTCTTGCATGACTGTTTTCATAGTTAGATACAGTGGCTCAAAAAACCATTTCAATGTTTCCTGATTTCAATATAATAGCATTATAACCTGGGAAATGAAATATTTAAACTGTTGTAAATATTACTGAGAATAGTACTCTGTCTTGGCTCGAAATTGTGCCATAAAAAACCATATTTATTCATTCATAAGTATTTCCAGGAGATACATAATTTTTAATTCAGTCATATCATTGAAACAGTTTTTGGGCTGACAATTATAAATAGTGTTTAGTACTTAGTATAGGCACCTTTGGCTTTAATTGTACTCTCTCCCAAAGTTCCAAAATTCCCTGGGGGGGGGACCTCATACTCTGCCAACTTCCTCTTCAGATGATTCCATAGGTGTTCAATTGGATTTATGTCTGGAGATTGTGCAGGCCATAATAGGACTTCCATATCATGGTCTTGGAACCAATTTTGGGCCTTCTTGCAAGTGTGTTTGGGAGCATTATCCTGCTGGAAGATGATGCCCTGGGGGGTCTTGTCATAAAATGCAAGGCTGCTTTACAGGTCATCCTCCAGAATCTTGATGTAAAGGTCTCCATCCATCCTCCCATCAATCTTGCAAGCATCTCCAACCCCCTCCCACAGCATACAGCCCCAAATCATCAAAGATCCTTCCAAACTTCAAGGTTCCTTCCACCAGTCTATCACTCAAACCCTTTCCTGCCTTTTTCCACACTCATTTCCTGCCATCTGAACCCAAGCAATTGATTTTGGTTTCATCTGACCAGACAACCTTCTTCCAGTCCTCCAAAGTCCAGTGATGGTGCCTTATAGCAAAATCTACCCTCTCCTTCCTATGATGGGGTGTGAGTCTTGGCCTTTTCTTCTTCACCACAGCCCTCATCCCAGCTTTCTTCAGGCCATTTCGAATTGTTTGTGTAGAGATAGGCTTGTTGACAACATCCCTGAGAGCTTTGGTGACCTGGACTGCATTTTCAGCTCTCCCTGAGCCAATAAGGCGAATAGCATGACAAATGTTAGTCTCTGAAAGCTTTGTTGGGCAACCTCCTGAGGACTTTTGAAGACTAGGACAATGTTTGGAGCGAAGTCTGGAGATGGTAACGTTGGAAACACCAGTCTGAGATGAGATTTGGTGACCAGAGAGGCCAGAAACAAGGAGAGAAAGGATATGGTGTTGCAGTGCAGGTGTCAATGATTTCATAGTGATATGGAGTTGTTCAACAAGTTGTTATGGTTTGTTTGCTATTGTTCAATAGTCACATGATATAGAGGCATCATATTTTACCACCTATAGTAAACTAGTCATTGTATGGAAGCCAGCCAATGTAGATTTTTAGATATCAAGATGTCAGCCAAAAAACCGTTTCAATGATATGACTGAATTAAAAATTATGTATCTCCTGGAAATATAAATGTATGAATATGATTCATGGCATAAATTCAAGCCAAGATAGAGTACTATCATCAGTGATATTTACACAATTTTAACTATTTTATTTCCCAGGTTATAATACTATTATATTGAAATCAGGAAACATTGAAACAGTTTTTTAAGCCACTGTAAGTCAAATAATAATTGGAGGTTCAGATTGAAAAAGGTACAGGTATTCTACTTTGGGTAGTGAATGAGGATTATACTTTAAGAGGTGAACAACAAGAACTAAAATGAAACATAATAGTTACTTTGGAGTTCAGAGGTCCGAAGGTTTGGAGCCTTGGTGTTAGATCTCAGGGATCTAACAGGATCCCTACACATCAAAACTATTATAAAGAATGCTGAAAAGGACTTTTAAGGACAGTTTTTTCGATTTTATTTCATCTTATCACAAGGACTCTTTATTTAGCTACATCTCTTCCACTTCTCATTATTCTCAATCACACATCATTCATCTGGACACTTCATCTAAATATTCTATCTTTTCTCATGGACTATTCTTTTATTCTTCAACATCCTTCATTTCAAGACACATATATTGCATATTTCTGAGCTGATGAACTTATTGCTGGATATGAGTCAAGGCACAAGGTATTGCATAGTTTTTCATTTCTACTTCATTTTCCTTTCACCACACTGATCAGATCACTATTTCTACTGCTAAGTCCGTGTGTACAGCAGACCTAGCTTACATTTTAGATTCAGACAGAGCCAGGGGCTCAGGTATCATATGTTATTTTGTTTTTCCTCCTATACTCCTATTCATTATCACAGTATATTACTTCAAAATAGGTAGTCTCAATATTACGACCTTCTTCAATCATTCTTCATATATCAGAATGTACTTTTGAGCCTGTCATGACTGTTATTTTCCACATCCTGAGTTTAACAAATTCCGTCGACCTAACCAGCAGCCTTCCATCATGCTGAGATCGGCAAGGCCTCCATAGTTGATTTCACTCCTATTTGCTGGTCACCAAACAGGATCTTCGCCATTGTACCACAATACTTTGCTCTCACTTTGCATCATTCACAGTCCCCTTGTGGAATGCAGGGTCACCAAGGATGAGTAGAAGTCCAGTGTAACCAACGGGTTTCACTCCCAGACACCATCCATTGCCATTCCCCATGAAGATGGTTTGACCCTGATTCCATGTCATAATCTATACTCTAACTTCACGGTGTTCTCACCCCTCTCAATCCGTCCCCCCCTGCATTCGCTCTTTACTATAAGTACTTCAAATTCCACATGTATAGTTCCCTAGTTCAATTATCATACGTCTACCTCATTATTTGCCTTCTTACTAGTAGAAAAAAACCTTAAGTGCAACAAGCTACTCCCTTATCAGTAGTTGTGCCCAACGGTGAGCTCGAACCTTTGATCTTACTCACTATGCCCCCTTTGGGGGCATCGCTGAGACCACTATTTGCAGCACTTTCCAGGAGTATTTGGATCAGCGAAAGGAACACCTGAACTGGGGTGACCTTTCCTCGAGGATGTGCATGATTCATCACATACTACTCTTGGGCTATTCACTGCAACTGTAGGCCCATGTCGGAATTAAACTGACATTCTATCTTTGCCCTAAATTCCAATCTTGACAGTATAATCGAACTAACACCTACAGTCTATGCGTCTTAACTGACTTACTAACCGTGCCTTGAACCTCAATCACAGCCAGGCACATTTCACCACCTTGTTCAAAACACATTTTCACTGTGTCTCTCATTGACCTTCACAGCATGCTTGACTGCTTTTCTGGGAGTTACATCCTCCGGCATTCATTTCTTGTGGTTTCAGACACTACTACATTCATCCAGAGCTTACATCCTCTGATTGATTCTTGCAGCAGATTTTTATCACTGCTTTTCTGGGAGTTACATTCTCCAGCATTCATTTCTTGTGTTTTTGCCCACAAATTTCTCCAATCCAGAGCTTACATTCTCGGATGGATCTTCACAGCATGTTTTGCTACTTTTTCTGGAGATTACATCCTTTGACATCTATTTTGTGGTTTCATCAACGATTTCTCAATCCAGAGCTGATATACTCTTGTTAACCTTCACACGACATTTTCTCTGTTGTTCTTGAGGTCACATGCTCCCACACCTATTTGCTTGTGGATTTCTCAATCCAGAGTTTACATTCTCTGGTTGATTTTCGCTACAAATTTTGCTGCTTTTCTGGGGGTTACATCCTCTGGCATTCATTTCTTGTGATTTCATCCACAACTACTTTCATCCAGAGCTCACAATCTCTGAATTATTTTTGCTGCACATTTCACTGCTTTTCTGGGGGCTACATCCTCCAGCATCCATTTTTTGTGGTTTCTCCCTATTCTCAATCCAGAGTTTACATTCTCTGGTTGATTTTCGCTGCACATTTTGCTGCTGTTTTGGGGGTTACATCCTCTGGCATTATTTCTTGTGGTTTCATCCACAACTACTTTCATCCAGAGCTCACATTCTCTGATTTATTTTCGCTGCACCATTCACTGCTTTTCCAAAAACTATCTTTTTTTTTTTGTGGTTACATCCTCCAACACCACTTCTTTGCAAATCAGCCTCTCCAACCAGCAATCATCTCTCTACCTCAATCCTTGTACTAATCCTCGTAAAAATTAGTTCACGACTCCCCAACCGAATACACAATGGCTCTCACTCTCAATTGTCTTTCATCCTCCATGTGCATACCTTTGGTCATCCTGACCCTGTACCAACACCTAGTGATTCTGGTGCCTCATGCAATTTTATTGATGTCTCATTTTCATCTTGCTCCAGCTTTATCTCCATACCTTTATGCTTGCCTATTCCTCTCTGCTGCTCTGATAGAAATCCCGTGACGATGTATTTTCGCAGCATGTTTTGCTGCGAGTGATGAGGCTACATCCTTCAGCATCAATTATACTTGGTCTCCCCTGGTTGATTACCACAAAACCCATCATCGAATGGGGCAACCTAACTATCACTCTTCCATTTGGCACTGCTCCCTTGCTTACATGCATAACAGTTGCTGTGGCCTGGATGTCAGTCAATTCACCACCAATCTCTGATACTACCACTGAACTCCATACTGCCTTGATGACTTCGCCACCGTCAGTTCCTGGTTCAAACATATCCCTGCAATTCTTGGGTTATGTCCCAAATGCTGTGAATGGATGACCCGCAAACATCCTAGTCCCTTACCTGGATTGGACTTCGCTTGAAACTCACTCACCGTCTATAGTATGAAATACTGTGAACGGCTGTGTTGAGTCCCTCAATACTTTTTAGCCTCCTATTCCACCCCTTTCTGTTTTCAAGCAGACAAGCGATGTGGAGGATGGAACTTGCTCACCGCCTATAGCATGGAATATTGCAAATGGCCACATCAAGTCTTTGAATACTTTTCAACATCCTATTCCACCCCTTCCTGTTTTCAAACAGATGAGCGATGTAGAGAATGAATGTCTATACATGCTGGAGTACGATCCAAGCACACTTTCTGAGTCATCCCTTCTTCCATTGATCCTTAAATCCTCTACTTCACTGCCTCAGATACCCAAAGAAAACAGAAAACGAATCAATATCACCATCAAGGGAAAGCGCACTCCCATCGGCATGTTCGCCATCTATGGAGATGACCAGTGAAGTCTACGACAAGGAGCTCCTTATCCCCATTTTGCCACACAAAAAATGGTAAAACTACCTCATGGGAGCACCAGATCATCAATGGTCCAAACACGTGTCAGGGTTCAACTATGTCATTTGCTACCGCATGGGGAGACTCAGCACTAAACCTGACACTTTGACCCATCAAGGTGACGTGTACCCTAAGGGGGGGGATGGTACTTATGCATTAGCGAACCCACACAACTTCCAGTTGATGTTCAAGGCTGGGCAACTTATTCAAGCTGTCCTCCTTGACTCCACATCATTGCTCACGTCCATCCAACAGGGGCAGTTAACTGACCCTGTGTCACTGACCCAGATCACTCGTCTTTGGACGGGCAAATATTTTCAGTCCTCTCTGAATTCCAAACTTGACCCTTGGTCATTGGGTGAGGATCAGAAGACACTCTTGTACAAAGAGCAAACATATGTTCCTGATTACAATGACATTTGGCTAGACCTCCTGCATTTGCTGCATGACCATCAGCTTGCAGGTCACCCTGGCATCAGTAAAATGATGAAGAGCATTTGCCGACAATACCACTGGCCGAAAATGATGCAATTCGTCACAAATTACATTGGGTCCTGTTCAAAGTGTCGTCATGCTAAGTCTATACATCATAAACCTTTTGGTCCTCTTCGCTTCCTCCCCATAGCGGTCAGACCATGGAACTCCATTTCGATGGACTTCATTGAAGGCCTTCCATTATCTGATGGCCATGACATGATCCTCATCATGGTGGACAGATTGATGAAGATGGCGATATTCATTCCCACATTTTGTGATATTGATACATCTGAAGTTGCCATGATCTTTTTTTGCTATGTATTTGCCAAACATGGTACCCCCAGCGACATTATTTCAGATCAAGGGAAGCACTTCACCTCACAATTTTGGACTTCCCTCTGTGAGCTACTGGGCATCAAGGGTAACCTGTCCACCACTTACCACCCTCAGACAGATGGTCAGACCGAATGAGTGAACCAAATCCTCAAACAGTACCTGAAAATATACATTAACTACCAGCAGGATGACTGGGTGCACTTACTCCCGCTTGCTGAGTTCACATACAACAACACTGCGCATTCGGCCACAGGCGTCATGCTGTTCTTTGCGAATAAAGGGTTCCATCCGAAGCTTGAAGTATCCCTTACATCTGTTGCTTCTGAAGATGCTTATTGCCAGTCAGTAGAACTCAAGGGATTGCATCAGCACCTTCGAGATCAAATCAAGAAAACAATTACCTAGCACACATCAGCCACCACCCATCGCCAGTTCCCAATCCCAACCCTAGATGTTGGTGATAAAGTGTGGCTTGACTCGCGCAACATTCACACTAAATGACCCTTGAAGAAGCTGGATCATCGCCGATTAGGGCCTTACCCTATCACCGCTAAGATCTCTTCACACGCATATCGATTAGGCTTACCACTCGATCTTTGTCAGATACACCCAGTCTTCCATATATCCCTGCTCGAACCTGCAACCATGTCCACAATCGTGGGAAGGCACCCTGATCCCCCACCTCCCATTGAGGTAGATTTGGGCTAGGAATTTCTCATAGTGAAGATCCTGGACAGCCGTATTTGCCAAGGACAACTTGAGTATCTCATGGAATGGAGTGGTTATGAAGGGACCATGGATGCCACCTCCTGGGAACCCAAGGCCAATGTCACCAATGCCCCATGGAAACTTCGCAAATTCCACCTATTGTATCCACATAAAGCCCATGAAAAATCCCTTATCCATTCCTGTAATTAG
Organism: Ramaria cf. rubripermanens; assembly: GCA_003316465.1. Classification (NCBI taxonomy): domain Eukaryota; kingdom Fungi; phylum Basidiomycota; class Agaricomycetes; order Gomphales; family Gomphaceae; genus Ramaria; species Ramaria cf. rubripermanens. The sequence continues at coordinate 16,934 of QFFB01000341.1, forward strand.
AACATTGTCACCCCATTTCCTTTTTATACACAATTCCATCCACACATTCCTATCTCTCTTGACATATAGGTAGATCCCCATACCCCTCATTATTCGCATACATGATGTTATATTTCATTCCTTATTATTCACTGTTTCATTGAGGTTGTTGTTGTAAGCCCCCCATTACCAAAAAATACTCACTCCACTTCCTACTCCACATTGGTATTCGCTACCCCACCCTCACACAATGTCATCGAGCCATTACAGTATTTCCTCGTGCAATGTCTCTGTTTTGGAACCCTTCAAGACTTTGGTGTTATTGCTAACACTTCAATCTATCAGAATGTGTCATATATGAGACTTATAGAATACTAGCACTGCTGCAGCACAACTCCAGAAATAATTTAATATTTGTACCTTGGTTGCAATCCATGCAATAACTAGTCCAAGTTATCACAGATGGAAGGCAATGTGTTTCTTAGCAGCAATGCATAATAAACTATAAGACTGTAGGTTCAAGGACACTATCGGGGTCCAAGATTATTCCAAAAGGGGAATATACTTGGCTGGTGAGTTTGTAAGTGGACTAACCCGATTAATGTCAATGCACTGCAATAAATGAATGACTGGAGATGGCTTTTGCAAGCAACTCTACTTGACTTGTGAAAGTCACTGAACAGGAAAATCAACTGAATAGCTCGTCTTGGGTATTGGAGTGCTGTTACAGTGTGTAAAACCATAAAGTAGAGATGAATGGAAGATGGATCGGAAAGAACTTCGGCTTCAGCTTATGTGCTGTGCCTCTCGAACAATCACAGGTCCCAAGACTTTGGAACAGAGAGGTCAAGCAAGATAACACAGTTCTGCGGTACGTGCAGAAGTGTGGAAATGCGGGAGCAACAGCAGAAGTGTGCTAAGAACACTACAGGCGAGGTTAACATGAAATGTGGTCGATATTTGAACTAAGGTTACTAGTGCGAATACAGGGGCTTACATACTGAGGGGTACATGTAAGGAAGTAGTAGTAAGGAGATCCGAGTTGGAGTGGAAGGGGTGTTCAGTACAGATCATGACTGGAGTCGGGGGAGGGCAGGGGGGACATAGATTTGGTATCTAATATAGGTAACCCTCATCCATCGGTAAGGGGACGCAGACGTTCCACGAGGAACAAGGTACTCTTGCTAACGGAGGGGCCAGGGAAACCAGAGAGCTGAGTAATGGTAAGGTGGTAATGGAATTGACAGGGTGGAAGGCAGAACGGAAGAGTGGAATGCACGGATGTAACAAGTGCTAACTGACAGGAAAATCAATTCACAATCTCACTCTGCAGAATTTCACCTAGAGGATTAGTCTGGGTGGCTAAGCAGTAAAGCAACTACTTAACTGAGAATTAATGCACTAAGCAAGTCACACGAGAAGGGGGTGGAAGATAGGTGGGTTGATTAAGCATATAGACCCTGGCTGGGTTGCAGCTTAATCCAATGAGTAAGCATATAGACCCTGGCTGGGTTGGCAACTTAATCCAATGAGTAAGCATATAAACCCTGGCTGGGTTGGTAGTTAGTCTAATTGGTAAGTGTATAAACCCTGGGTTGGCAGCTTAGTCAGATTGGTAAGCATATAAACCCTAGCTGGGTTGGCAGCTTAGTCAAGGCACACAAGGTATGTAGGATAGAAGATAGTTCTTGTTTCTGTTCAAGGCAGACAGAAAGGCCTCCTTATATAGACTATTTACAGGAGCTTAGTAAGCTGAGAGAATCTTCTATCTATTAATGGAACAGGGGTAGAAGGATATGGAAGCTGGTAGAAGCTGTTGGAAGACTCTGGCAGTTTCCAGGGAGTTCTAACCCATTCTGGGACACACTGCCAGATTCCAAGGACTTCTAAGCCAATCAAGGCTCTCCATCAATTATTACTTAAGCTAGTGCCTGGTACAGCCATGCACAGCCTGGCACAGCCCTGTTGCCATGATTGACCAAGTTGTGCATTATTTGGTTGAGCCAAACAGGCTGCACAGCAGTTGTTACTGCTTATGGTAATTATTTGATGCTTAGCTGGAAAAGCTGGGGGAGCCTAGTTTTTGGACTTGTGGGTGCTTGAGTGGTCACAAGTCCGAAAAAAGCGGCGACCGTGGAGAAGTCCGGCGGAGTTCGAAATTGAAAGTCAGAGACAGAGTTGTGGGCTTTAAGGGGTCCACAGCTCAAAAGAAGCAAGAAATGATGGTTTCCAGTCATTTCTTGCCGAAGAAATTAAGGAAAAATTAAGGGAACTTTGAGGAATGTTGTGAAATTCCTAGTGGCCAGTTAAAGAGTCAAATTTGAGCTACATTGGTAGCTAAAAAGTAAAAATAAAAGGTAGCTAAGGGTTAAGCTGGTTGTGCAGCTAAGTCCAGTTGGTTGAACAACCAGTTTCCTTACAGTCTCCAGGTGTGCAATCCAAATATGAATAGCATGCATCACCCCGGCGACCTCCATAGCCATGTCTCTGACTGTTAGCCTCACCTCATCGTAGGCCTTTTGTTTACCTGGAGAGGCTTCCAGAGTTAGCGAGAATGAGTGAACAAGGCTGATCATGTAACAAGAACATGGGATGAGGTGCCTGGCCATGCATGGACCTTCCTCTGGAATGGATGGCAAAACCGACTGATCTCAGATCTACACCCTGCCGGCTGGGGAATGTCTATTGTTGTTGGACTCCGAAGCTAGGAGGGGGGTACTGCCATGACTGCTATTTTCCACATCCTGAGTTCAGCAAATTCCGTCGACCTACCTAGCAGCCTTCCATCACGCTGAGATCGGCAAGGCCTCTGTAGTCGATCTCACTCCTATTTGCTGGTCACCAAACAGGATCTTCGCCATTGTACCACAATACTTTGCTCTCACTTTGCATCATTCACAGTCCCCTTGTGGAATGCAGGGTCACCAAGGATGAGTAGAAGTCCAGTGTAACCAATGGGTTTCACTCCCAGACACCATCCATTGCTGTTCCCCATGAAGATAGTTTGACCCTGATTCTGTGTCATAATCTATACCCTAATGCCATGGTGTTCTCACCCCTCTCAATCTGTCCCCCCCTGCATTCGCTCTTTACTATAAGTACTTCAAATTTCACATGTATAGTTCCCTAGTTTGATTATCATACGTCTACCTCATTATTTGCCCTCTTACTAGTAGAAAAAAACCTTAAGTGCAACGACCTACTCCCTTATCAGTAGTTGTGCCCAATGGTGAGCTCGAACCTTTGATCTTACTCACTATGCCCCCTTTGGGGTATCACTGAGACTACTATTTGCAGCACTTTGCAGGAGTATTTGGATCAGTGAAAGGAACACCTGAACTGGGGTGACCTTTCCTCAAGGATGTGTGCAATAAAGATGCACTAACAGGAATAATACCTGTTAGCCTGCACGCAACGGTCCTTCTACCTGGACAGTCTATAATGCAGTTGTTTGTGGGCAGAGAGACTACAGCTGTGGGTTGGCTGGTGAGAACGAGTTGTACAACCTGAAGAACTAGGATATAATGCAGGTGACTTCTTGTGATGATCGCCCTGCTTCATGTGATGTATGACGTAGACTTGTGATGTGTGACTTGTGATGTATGTGCGGCTATGTCCTGTGACAAAGCTTCAACTTGGTGCCCTAAACTTGGGACTTGACTTGGACTTGAGTGTAAGACTTAAGAGAGACTTGACTTGAGAACTGAACTTGACTTGTTATTGTACTGAGAGACTGAGCCCTTTATATACACATCCCCAAGCTACAATGATGTCATGCACTGCGATGGGTTGAGTCATATGATGAGCAAGCAGGTCTGAGTCAGAATGAGTAATGGTGAGAACACAAAACACAAAAGGGGAAACAAGGGAGAAACTACAATAGCAAAAGTAAGTAAGAATGTGTCAGATAGGGGTAAAGTATGGTGAATGAGTAATAAAAGATCCAAAAATAGAACAAGTATGAGTCATGACGAGAAAAGACTAACTAAAATAGAAATAAGGTGAGTCATTCTAAAATGAAGTGAGTCATAACAAGAACACTATAAATATCCACCAATCATAGTTGTACAAATGGTCCACTTTCTCTGAGATGAGTCATGGCATTAGTCGGCACAATTGAGTCATAAGAGTGAGGGTGACGAATCAATAACAGAAATAACTCCTGAGCTTCTCCTTGATCCACTCCCATGATAGAACATGAGGGGGAGACAGTTGTATACAGTCTCGAGTAACTCTATGATGAAGGTTGAGTTGGATTGACATGGGAGGGTTGGTTGGGTATGGAGCCTGGAATTTTGCCTTGTATTCTCTCCTTCCTTCATTGTGAATGACCTTGCCCGTGTATCCAAGGAACGTGAACAGCTGTGCATTATCTTGGAAATACACTGAATCTCCAATGGCATATGATTTCGGAATAGAGGAATGTGACTTCTTCGTTGAGAGCTGTGTTGTCAGGGGACAACCTCTAGGTAATCCCTGTTGATATTTATGGATTTGCAAGCGGCTTCGAGTCGCTGCATGACTCAGGGAACCTATAACTGCTCGTAGTTTACATGTATTTACTCATCCGTTTGTAACCCAGCACTACCACATCGGTACTGCGTCCTATCTCCTGGAAAATTCAACACAAACGGATCACCACATCTGCCTAACCGCTGGCCGTCAGAAGTCGCACCTACCGAAAGTGCGCCACGCCTAACGAAAGTGTGCTTGACCCCCAGAAGTCACACCTACCAAAAGTGCACCACGCCTAACGAAAGCGTGCCGAACTGATTGTTGACCGTACCCGTGCCTACCGAAAGCACACCGACTGTGAGCCTAGCGAAAGCTCAACCCACACCTAACGAAGTGTCCCGCACCCCATTCTACCCACCATGCCCGACCCAAACTTCGAGAAACTCAATGAAACCAACTACAATGATTGGCGCTACATGATGGCAGCTCTACTGGTCGAGAAGGACCTATGGGATGTTGTTGACGGCGCTGAAACCTGACCCGCTGGCTCTGATAACTCGAAGGCTCTCCGTGCATTCACAAAAAAGCAACAGCTGGCCCGTGCAAAGATCATCCTGAACATCGACAAATCTCAGCTCCCACACACACGCTACGATGACCCAAAGGAGATCTGGGAGAGTTTGCAAAAGGTTCACCGAGCCCGCGGATTTGCCACTCGCCTTTCACTTCGTCGCCACTTCCTTTACATGCGCAAACGTCATGATCAGCCGATAGTTTCATGGATCTCTGATGTCAAGAACGCCGCCTTTCACCTTGAAGCCGCCGGTGTCGCTGTGATTGACGAGGACATGATTCTTGCACTAACCGAAGGACTTCCTGACTCATACTCCACCTTCATTGTTGCACTCGATAGCATTCCGGCCGACGAGCTCACTCTCGACATTGTCATCACCCGCCTATTGAATGAGGAGGTGCGCCAAAACCCGAGTGAACGACCCCTTCTTGAAAGTGAGGGCGCGCTTGCTGCCATCGCCAAGAAATGGAAGAGGCCTATAGAGGAGATTACCTGTTACAACTGTGACGGTAAAGGCCACTATCAGTCGGTCTGTCCATCTGCAAAGCGTGACACGGCCGCCACAGCAGATGCAGGAGTAGAGGACAATGAGGAAATTGCCTTCTAGACTTCAGGAGGTGCTTTGGACTCTACACCGCTCGAGGAGGTGTGTTGATATTTATGGATTTGCGAGCGGCTTCGAGTCGCCGCATGACTCAGGGAACCTATAACTGCTCGTAGTTTACATGTATTTACTCATCCGTTTGTAACCCAGCACTACCATGTCGGTACTGCGTCCTATCTCCTGGAAAATTCAACAGTCCCTCCCTCTTTATTCCCTTCTTATTCCCTTCTTTAGTTACCCTTCCATTCCCTATGTCCATTTATCCTTAGTTGCATTTCCCTGTTACTGTCACAGTCACCTTAGCTATATAAGTAGTTGCTTAGGTAAGGGAGCTCCAGCCTTTCCTCTTCTGGACCTCCCTCACCAGGTATGCAGTCATTGTATCTAGTACTCCATTATATATACTTACCTTCTGGACCTCCCTCACCAGAATCTGTGTGATTTCCACAGATTCTTGAGGTTGCCCTTACATGTGTTGCTTTAAGTGACTGGGGGTAAAGCATGTGATGAAGCTCAGCGTGTCTCTGAATATCTTCCGAATTGAGGGACCATTGTGATAATGAGGGTGATGTTGGGGAGTAAAAGGTCTGAAGGGGAATAGAGTTTGAAGCTGCATTGTTGATGGATGGCATGGGGATAATAATGAACTGATAATCAATGGGCTATGGCTGAGTCGTCTGGCTGGGCTGAACTGAGATGATGAAATAAGCTGAGATGAAATAGACGTGTGTGGAGCTTGGAGTTTTTAAAGACTCCTTGGAGTTTGAAGCTTTTAGATGCATGTCATTCGATTTTCCTTCAGCGATTCATCATGTACTACTCTTGGGCTATTCACTGCAACTGTAGGCCCATGTCGGAATTATGTTATGAATATGGAATAAACAAAAAGACATAAATAAACTATTCATTAACGACAAATGCTAACGAAACCCAGTATTCTATCACCGGGACGTTATCTACAGATGAATCTATCATGATCTAAATTAAATTCCCGCTCCTATCCCGGTCAACACTTATCACCGAGACCGCATATATATTGAACCGAACACATAATGGCATATACATCACTATCCCAGCACATGCAGCCATCACGTGCCGAGCGTGCCTTTGATGACATCAGGGATCGGTGCCGATTCCGATTGATCTACCCCACATGAACATATGTCACATAAACGCCTCACATCCAATAATAAATGTGTGTTGCGTCGAGACGTCCCTACATCACCGTCGCTGCATGTAGGACAGTCAGGAGATATATTTCATATATGTCAGTGTCAATGTTTACTGTACATTCACTATTCCTAGTATTGCGCTCCACATTCCATGTAGTTAAGCTTTTGTTCGTTACTACCTGTACCTCCCCATCCGTCATCACGTTATGTAAACCACCCAAGAAATATTACTTACACTTGTTAGAATTGGTTAAATAGTTTGAAGTACATGTAGTAAAATCAGTAGCAATAACACTCACCTCCTCTAAATTGTTCGAAGTTCTTAGACACAGAAATTACTAAGATAATCTGCATATATTGGAATTCTTTCAGAATCATCTCTTTTATCAGACCTCTGCTTGATTCAGCTTCACTTGAAGCTTGAATTATATTCTCCCATCATATAAAATAAACCCCAAATCACTAGAAATTATACTGACATTCTATCTTTGCCCTAAATTCCAATCTTGACAGAGCCCTTCAAGTTCCCTATTTCGATTCTATAATTTTGAGTTATCTGCTTCGAGCTTACATCTTTGAGTCATTTACTTCAAGTCTATCTAACCTTAACTTCTATGTTCCAGTTCTTTCCCCTATCATTAAAACGTATCCAACCTCAACCTTGAATTACTTTTACAAAAACTACTAAGTTTGTTTGAGGATCAAAATAAGAAATGTCCACTGTTTCATGAGGAAGCAAAAGACAACATCTGTCCTTGTTATTGTACTTATGACAGACCAGTCTGCAAACATGCCACTGCAGTACTTCACCACATGCTTTGACCTCTGCCACAAATACATTGTCCCAATCCTCAATATCAAGGTGCAGGGGTCTCTGAACTCTAGGCTCAAAATTAGTATCAACTGAAAGTCTACATCAGGTAAGTGGTGATGTATTCTCTGCTCAAAAAAAGTAAAGAAGCAAATTTGAAAACCAGGGTCAGTGGAGAGCTTTTCATGCAGTTCACCTGGATTAAGACCACTGTCAAGCAGATGAGAAAGTGACCATGGAGGGAGCTGTTAGATCCCCATTCACCTCAGATCTTGGCATACCTTGGGACTTCGAATCATATGCCAAGGCCGGAGGCCCAAGGCATACTTTGATCACACTAGGTCACACTCCCTGTTATATTTCTATTATTCATACTCACCTTATTTTAGTACATTCTACCCTGCCTGTATCATGCGACCTCGCAGTTACCCTCTTCCCCAATCACCATCTCACACCCTAGTATATAAGTTTGCTCCTCACATGTATGTTACTCAGTTCTGATATCAACAAAGTATCCCCACCAAATTCCAGTGCCTCCTCTGTAGATAGATTGTTAGCCCCATGCCCTCAGGCCTCCTGTCCAAAATACAGGGACTAACAGCCACATGGGTATAACACTATAAGTTGAAGCCAAGTCCCTCCAACCTGACTCTGGCTCAGCCTTTGGCTGAGTATCTCGGTACCACCCATCAGTCCATATCTTAACAGTATATCAGAATCCTATGTTTGGCTGTTACATTATGCCTCCAGCAACCAGATTTTCAGTATGCAATGCTAGCAGACTGACTCCAACCATCCAGTCTCGCAGAGCAAGGACAGAATCCATCCCACCCCAAGGAAACCCCCCATTCAATAACTGTTATCAGAATACATTGCCAGGAACCACTGTTCAACCAGCAGAATGCCTTTTCTTGGAATCCAGCTTTGCAACCAGCCTTAAATAGTCTTCTATCTTTGTAACACCACCTTATAAGAAATTGCCTGGGATATTCGCCCATAGAAACCATATAAAAATTCCTATAGGGTGTTTCAAACATCCTTCTATTTTTCCTCAATTTTTGCCTATTTTTCCGAGGCCTACTTCTCTCAATTCCATCTTATTTTGTGCAGCAGAGTTGTGGACCCACTTGTATCCACAACTATGTCACGGACTTTCGATTTCAAACTCCGACAGGTCTCTCGGATTCTGCGGCGGTTTAGGCACACACATGCTCCCATGGCCCCAAAATAATGGCTCCTTCAGACTCAGCCACTGAGTCTGAATAAATTACCAAACTTGGACTAAAGGGTTGTGGAGCCACAACCACTTAACCAAATCAGGCAAATCTTGGTGAGATAGGTCCACCTGACCTTATCACATAGTGCTGGGACATTTGAGGCTGTACAGTGAGTCATTGGTGTGGAAGGGCCCTGATTGGTTGGGAATTCCCCTGAATTTGACAGAAGGCAGTGGAACTCCCTGGAAACTGTCAGAAGCCCCTAGATCTTTCTTCCAGCTTCCACTAGCTTCTTCCCCTGTTCCATTAATAGATAGAAGATTCTACCTGCTTATCTAAGCCCCTGTACAATATGGTATAAAAGGAGGCCATTTGCCTGCCTTGGAAAACAATCAATTCAACCATCTTCTATCCTACACAACTTGTGTGACTTGCACATCTTACTAAGCTGCTAACCCCAGCTAGGGTTCTTACACTTACTTATTGTATTAATTCTCAGTCAAGTAGTTGCTTTACTGCTTAGCCACTTGGACTAATCCTCCAGGTGAAATTCTACAGAGTGAGTCTGACAATTGATAGTCTTGCCAGTTACACTCCAATACCTGAGAGTTATTGATCAGTTGATTTTCCTGTTCAGTATCTTTCACAAGTCAAGTCAAGTTGCTTATAAAAGCTACCTCACACCCACTTCTCTTACATCTCTTGTTATTGTTGTGCACTGACAGATTATCAGGTCAGTCCATTTATAAACTCACCTGCTAGGTGTATTCCTCTTTCTTTGGAATACGCTTGAACCCTGAAAGTGTCCTTGAACCTACAGTCTAATAGTTTATTACACATTGCTGCTAAGAAATGTATTGCCTTCCATCTGTGATAACTTGGACTAGTTATTGCACGGATTGCGACCAAGGTACAGATATTAAATTATTTCCAGAGTTGTGCTGCAGCAGTGCTAGTATTCTATAAGTCTCATATATGACACGTTCTGATAGATTGAAGTGTTAGCAATAATACCAAAGTCTTGAAGGGTTCCAAAACAGCAACCAAGGTACAAATATTAAATTATTTCTAGAGTTGTGCTGCAGCATTGTTTAATATTCTTGAAGCCTTGTAAACAACACGTTCTGATAGATTGAGGCATTAGCAATAATACCAAAGTCTTGAAGGGTTCCAAAACAAGAAGGCAACAACTAGATGGAACATACTAATTTAACACTTGAACAGTACCTTTATGTCTACTGCAACCACCAGCACAGCAACTGGTTTGATCTCTTTCTGCTAGCAGAATTTGCATATAATTGTTATGAATATAAATTTAATAAAAGGATATAAACAAATTAACTATTAACAACAACACTGATAGATCCCAGTGTTCTATCACTGGGATATTATCTACAGATGACTTTACTACGATCTATATTGACTCCTATCCCTATCCTGTTTGATCCCTATCACTGAGGCCACACGTATGCAGGACCAAACCCATGATGCCGTATCCATCACTATCCAGGTATGTGGAGCAATCACACGCTGAGTGTACCTACAATGACATTAAAGATCAGGTCCAATGCCAACCAATCTACCCTGCACATACATATGTCACATAGATGCCTCGCATCCAATAATAGATGTGTGTCGTCTCAAGATGTCCCTACATTGCTGTCGCTGTATGTGGGACAACTAACAAGTACTTTGCTTCTACATATGTCAGTGTCAGGTTATACTTTACATTTATCGCATCCAGTGTCATGCCCTCCCCCCCCCCCTTCATACAATTAGCCTTTTGTTTGTAACTACATGTACCTCCATCCCTGCCGTTGCGTTATATAAGCAATCTTCGAAATATTCCCTACGCTAGTTAGAAACATTTTAATAGTTCAAATCCTGTATGATAATTTCAGTAGTAACAATACTTGCCTCTCCAAAGTTGTTCAAAGTTTTTAGTTAAAGTAGTTACTAAGATAATTTGAATATATTGCAATTGTCTTGAATTTTCCTCTCTTAACAAACCTCTACTCGATTCAGCTTTGCTTGAAGCTTGAATTATATTTCAAGATTGTACAAAACATTAAATCATATATCACAAGAATAATAACATCCCCAGTGCCACTACTGGCGTCTCTCCATTCTACACCAACAAGGGCTACCATCCAAACTTCACCATACACCCTGAATAGAACCTCACTTCTGCTTATGCCTGTGAATTTGTTGTGGGCCTTTATGAGCTCCACCAACACCTCTGTGAAAACATTGCCATGGCTCAAAAATACTACCAGTCTTCCACAACTGGAATTCAACATTGGCAATAAGGCTTTCATCAAAGCAGAGAACTTCCACACCACTTGACCTTCAAAGAAGCTTTCCAAGAAATACCTTGGCCCTTACAAGATCTTCACTGAGGCTGGCAGTCATTCATTCACACTTAAACTGTTGTGATAAAAAGAATATTGTAATAATCATTGTGATGTCATTTCTTTTCTTATCCTTTTATTGCTCTTTCTCTTTCTTTCTCTCAATCATAAAAGTTAGAAATAATGTTCAAAAAAAAGGAGAAGGGGGAAATCTTGTTTGTTATATTCAGGGAGGAAGCAACAAGATAACACCCAGCCCACTCGCACGAGTCGTAGATGCGCTATGACATCACGAGTACGGACAGATGGGAAACGCACGTGATTACCCCGCATATACGTCACCGATAATCGATCGGCCCAGTTACATGGCAAACAGGCGCCTGAGCCGCTGGAATGATAAAAATAGAACGAAAAGGAATGTTGTGACTATAGAGGGTCGTACGAGGATGGTAATGACACAGGATTTAGAATCAAGGAACATATCAAACATATCCAATAATTGGATCGCATATAGGATAGGGGAAGAAGGAGCGGCTTTCACATTATTATGTCAAAGAGACAGACATTTTTTTTATTACCTTTCTTACTTGTCATCAAAAATTAT
>QFFB01000349.1:0-16435 GCA_003316465.1 Ramaria cf. rubripermanens
CTCGGAACGGGGTTAGTTGCCGAATAGGGTTGCCGGAGATCCGCGAGGGACCGGATCATAACATTCCCCTTCGCCAGTGCACTGCTTGAGTGTAGAGTGTCTGCTTAGGTTGCCCTCACAGAAAGCCTGATGCAGGGAGATAGTTTCAGGCTGGGGTTTGCCAGGGCTTGAATGGCAAAGGTACACACAAAATATATTTCCAGAAAAGTGAAAAGCTCAAGAATATCATTAAGGGCTTGAATATCCAGTATTTGAGTGTGCTTTGGATCTGACAATATCATCAGTTAGAATTTGTAAGGCAAATAGTATTATACTTACCTACAGTATAAAACCAGCACAGAAGGTTGTCAAACTTGGAGATTGTGAATGGCTCTTGGAGACAAATGGGATTCTCATCAGACTTTCCCTCCTCGGTACACCCTTCTCCCTTGTTTGAGGGCATGGCCAACATGTTGAATAGTATGATGGATAAGGACTGAAGGAGTGAGGTATGAAGTTTGTAAAGGATATTATCAATCAAACCCAGATGTTGAACATGATATTAGTATAGTGCAAATAGAATAAATACCAGGAAAGTTATAGATCCATCATCAAAATAGTAAATTACATGTCTAGTAACAACCATCTTGAGTGAGAGTACTTGATGGCAGCTGGGAGCTGAGTTATGGGGCTTGAGACAATGTGTCAGGGGATGACCTCTAGGTAATCTCTCCCTCTTTTTATTTCCTTCTTTAGTTTCCCTTTCATTCCCTGTGTCCATTTCCCCTTGGTTGCATTTCCCTGATTGCTGTTACAGTCACAGTCACACTAGCTATATAGGTAGTTGCTTAGGTAAGGGAGCTCCAGCCTTTTCTCATCTGAACCTCCCTTACTAAGTATGCAGTCAGTTGTATATCTAGTACTCCATATATACTTACCTTCTGAACCTCCCTCACCAGAGTCTGTGTGATTTCCACAGACTCTTGAGGTTGCCCTTATACAATGCCTCTAACTGGTGTAACTACTGCATGTTGACTGAAGGCCATACAGGCCATTAGAGAGCAACAGGTATTTGAGGCTGAGGATGACATGAAAGTGGATGCTTTAAAGAAGATCATAGAGTATGAAGGATTGTTGCTTTCTTAAAGCTTCAGTTTTATTTTTTGTGTACTCACTGAGAATGTTGTATGTGGCTTATACTTAATCTACTTTGCTATGGATTTTTTTTGCATACCACACTTTCTTGCTACCAGTGGTTTATTGTATGTGAGTGTGCATGCACTCACATGAAAAATAAAAATATATTGGCTCATGTCATTATATCTAAGTACTATGTCAGAACACATGCACATAGACTGCATTTATCACCCATGCTCACAAGGTACATTCTAGATACTAATTCATGGCATGCAGAACCATTAGGGTGCATGTGCTGCATTTTTGTGCAAATGGACTACCATATGGTATGAGGTTACTGGATCTGACCATGATATTTCAGTGATTTCAAAACCATGTTTAAAGGGTTTTTCCCTTACAACAGTTTGCAATATATATTGATCTATTGCTTGAATACACCAGCAAAAATAACCTGTAACTAGTGATATTTGAATGGAAATTCAAATCAAAAATCATGGTAAATTCCTAGCTTAAAGTGTTCAAATTAAAGGCAATATCTGGAGTTTTCAGTGATTGGTCTCATATTATACAGTTCCAAGGACAATGACATTCAATGATGGCACCCCTGAAATGTGCTGCTAGAACCACAGGGTCATCAGTGCTTATGTTACTAGAACCTTTAACTCAGAGTCCATTGCTGGCACCATTAGTATTCCATAACATTTCACTCAATTATATTGGTTTTTAGATCAACTACAGTGATTTATCTACTACCCAGTGGGTGGTCCCACTAGGGTTTCATTTGGTTGACTACCCACACTGGGGAGAAGCTGCAAGATTTGCTAGAAGGGATCTTCAATGGGTGCATGATTGGAAGCACAAGATTGCAGGTCTTCTCAGTCAGAAACCATTGGCATCAATGATTATTAGAGATGCATATGGAGAGAATCTTGTTAACTCAGCTGTTTGTGCTCATTCTTGCCATTGATGAACTATGCAGGATTCTTGGAGTAAGCACCAAATTTCCTAGTTATATGCTTGTGCTGCTGATTTGTATCTAATGGTAGTTTTTCTGTGTACTATTAACTGTAGGCTAGGTTTTTTTTTGTGTTGCACTGATTATTTTCAACTTGATGCAATGCATGCAATACAAGTGGTCAACTCAGCCAACAATGAATGTATACATAAACAAGAGACAAGCACACAACACAACCAGTGATTAAAAACCAGCAAAGAAAGTCAACAGAACCCTCCATACAACGTTGTCGACATGCCAATCCACTAGCTCTCACATCCCATCCAATGCACACCGCGTCCAGTAATTAGCCTGGATCATTAGCTCTTTCCAACTCTTTTTCTGCATTAAATCAAAGAGAATCACGAAGGGAACAGAAATAGAAGGATATAATCAGTCAGGGAGACAGTGTTTATGCCACATCTCGACGCGGGAGACCAGGGGCCGGCGAAATGCTACATATATGCACTACTTACACGTCGCTGATACATGAACACTATCCTAAACAAGTCGTGCAATCTGCACAAGGTGACATACCACAGTATCTGAAGACGGCAGCCATATCAAGGTGGACTACTCAAAACTCCGGCAAGGGATATGGATTTTTCATGAGCCGCTGAAACTTCTTCTGGTCATTCTTCTTCAACTTCACCAAACTTTCGATATACTCAATTGTTTTCCCTCCAATGGCTGCCTCGTGCAACTTGACTGGATCCGCCTCTCTATGCTGGAAGAACTGGCTATACACGCGCTTTAACTGTGCCCTTTCCACTTCATCTTTGCAGTTGAAGAACCCATAGTCCACACCTACAGAAGGGATCGGCCTGCCATTCTCAGCAAGGACAAGTTGTTTGAGATCCCAAACAGACTTCCGAATGGCCGGGGAACCCTCCAAAATGTCTGCGAGGTGACGGATGTTCTCGAATTCCGCTCTGAGCCCTTTTGAATAGAAGAGGGCAATGAGAGAAGAAGAATCGTATGCAGCATATAATTCTCCAAAAGAGCATCTCTCCATTAATTGCAGGTAAAGTCGAGCAAGCAATGATTCGGTATCTTCTTGACATACGCAAAAGCCGAATGTCAACCAGGTTCGTTGGTCGGGAGATGGATGCCATTTGGAAAGAAGACAGCAACAAAACTCCAGACAATCACGTTTGTTTTCTGGCCAAGTAGCTTTAATAGTGTTTATCTCCGCCACTGTGGCTGAACTGCTGCCACCAGCATATTGCCAACCACGGGCAATAAGTTGACGGAGCAAATCTGGAGCAGCTTGTGTGCGATCAAGTACCCATTGATTCTGCAGGAACCACCCATAATAATCACCCCGTACGGGCCGGGGCAGCGCCTCGAATGTGGTTTTAATGCCTTGTATGAGTGTTCCATGAACCCGCCACCTATGGATTGTCTTAGGCTCCACATTTTGGTATTGGATTAACCCAATGTAAAGACCAAGGAGATTCGTTCTGTTTTCCACCGTGAGAGCCCTGCTGAAGCCATAGTCCTCGCAGGTCTGCGGATCTTCCGGGAAGCGATCCCCGTAGACCGCACGAGCGAGGTGATAAGCGGTGTTGATTGGCTTTCGTGGATTGCACTCAAAAATATGAGACACCCAAAGTTGCTGCTGGCATTTCTCGCTGCAGTACCAGGCCGTCGGGACGGTGCACGCAGAACACCTCCGGGATGCCGGTTCATCACAGCAACGGCATATGTGCATCCTAGATTCCTGGTGGATTGATCGGCGACACAATGAATGAGTGCGGTGAAGAGGGGTTGTCGAGCTAGGGCCCACTTCTGAACGAAATGCAATGAGAGGAATACTTATAGGTATGATTGGCAGACAAGAATGAATGAAATAGACCTACAATGATAGTAGCCACACTCCGAGTCAACACCGAGCCAAGGGATGCTGGAGGCTCAAACGCTAGATGGTCGATCTGAATCGATATCAATGGCACGAATACTTATACCAACATGCACGTTGTCGTTAGCGCCATCCGAAGAGAACCTTCAGCCTTAGCTAGTTTGTCAGGTCAGGTGACAGCACGTTCCTATACTGTGATCTCAGGAGTTTCGAAGGAAGCCATGCCTAAGGATGTTCAGAGAGGGAAAGTAGAACGAGCTTTCTTTAGTTTCGGACTCTGTATAAATCGAACGCGAAAATTTTTACCGGGTCTACATGCGGTAAGTACCTATGCCTGGATATCAAATCCAGGTAACATCTCGGATAGATAAGGAATTGACTTGGTCGATCTAGTGTCATAAGTAATTATTGAGCTCGAGCTCGAGTCGCAGCGCCGTCGGATAGAGATAACCCCCCGCGCGTACTACCGTGCAACAACCCCCAGCTATCATCTCTACTGTTCTGTCGTCGCCCCTGCTGGTACCTGGCTATTGTGTACGATGCTCAGGATCCACCCGTGATATCTCGCTTCGGTCCAAGGACAGTCTACGTCCATAATCGCAAGTGCGGCTCCCGGTTCGCCCCACAGATAGTCCTATTGCTCACTCCAAGGGTCTGGCCTACCTTCATCTGCTGCCGGCGTTCAATCAAGTTCCCGTGTTAGCAGTTGACTCAGGGTACCGTACTCAACATACTCTGGATTATCTAGGTGACGCTGAGGTTTGGGCACAAGATGATGGTGGGGTGATCATGCCGATGCTAGACTCGAATTTCGCGATGATGCTGGTTGATCATGAGGATACTGGACTCGAACACCACAATGGTGATACGGGGGTTCAAGACAACGAAGCTGAAGAATCAGAAGCCATAGCTGATGCTCGTGTTAGCTTCAGTCCATACTCACTGGGCGACGATGACATTTGAGTTCACCGGCGACTCCGATGATGACAACTGAACGACCTGCATGGTCCCATCCTGCTGATTCTGAGGTCTTGGCATCAGTGCACCTGTGGATGCCAAGACGGGGCCATTGGCCGAAAGGGCACAGCATTTGCCCTTTGATATAGTCCAGGTATGCAACGTCGGGCAAGGAGTCATTCAGGCTGCCATATGTGACCAGGATCACACCGTTCAAGTTAACGATCCCATCTCGTTGGACGTATTCTCATGGAAAATAGCATGTCTATGATAGCAATCCACGCGTGCAGGGAAACACGAACGCTGTCGAACCCAACCAAGCACATTTGGCCAAAACTTATGTAATCTCGGCCTGCGAAAACTTAGTCGTCCCTCGGCACTTCGGTATCATGTTGTGTTTCTCTACAAATTTGCAATCCATCACTCATTGCCATACAGTATCATTGTACTTCCACCATTAAATAAACGGACAAGATAAGAAACGGAAACGTCACGAGGTTCGGGTTTGATTACAAGTGATGTTTGGACTACTGAAGTCCATACAACAAACCGTGCGTCTCACATAGGTTTCAGGTTGAGTATGTTCTCGTTTATATGTCCGCGTCAGCAGGTACGGTACCGTCATATATCGATGTTGATGCCGCTTCCAAGTAAATTTCTAGGCGGCGTCAGTCTTATTGATCACCTTGACGCCGTGATATACCTGGTTCAACTAAATCGCATGTACCGTCTGAAATAATATTCAAGCTCACTTGAGGCCTTTGGAGGAAACAGGCCATTTTCTTACTCGCAAGGGATATCTGGCGAAAAATTTCGGTGAACCAGGCTCGTCATTGGCCGCGTAGATACGAAGGATACCGTATATATATAGTATGGCCTTTTATGGATGTGCGTGTTCGGAGTCCGAACCCCGTTCCTTGACCTTTACATGTAAAGGTCTGGCCACGCCTTTCCTTCTCTCTATCCAGCAGCGAGGACACGAATTGTAACGTAAATGCCATCGCTCTCCAAGCGTAACCAGCCTTCCTCTCCCTCTCCGATTGCACATCCGAAAACCACCTCTTCTTCAATCCTCAGCCGCCCAATGCGCAGCGCTGCGTCCTACCTTACCGCTCTTTCTCAAGCAGATGCCGAGGCTCGTGCTCGCAAGGCTGGACCTGACAACGAACCATCTGAGCCTGCGCTGTCATTACGTTCTTCTCTCACAGAAAACGGGACGAGCTACCTGACGACGACTGATGATTCGGATGACGTCTACGACGACCTCGACAGGCCTCCCCATCCCCCCACATCCGAGCAGCAGCCCACCACAAAACACTCCGAGTTCGGTCATTGTTTCAATGAGACGTACAGACACACCTCAGCATACAAGGCTGGCACAGCTTACATGGCCCACGTCGAGGAAGAGCCTCCCTATTATATTCTCATCACAACGTACTTATCGTATCTCTTTATGATCATCTTCGGTCACACAAGAGATTTTGTTGGCAAGCGGTTCCGCCCAGATGCCTACCGGCATTTAATGCCCCGCAATGTGAGTCCTCCTCGAAGGAGGCTAGTTGGGCCCTGCAGACGCATGCCTTTACCGTCTCTCTACCCATGAATGAGGCTGTTGACCTCCCTTGTCTCAGGGCTACGCAGCGCTCAACTCGGACTTCGATTCCTTTTACTCGCGACGCCTCAAGGCCCGCATGGACGACTGTTTTTCACGTCCTATTACAGGAGTGCCTGGGCGTACTGTCACCCTCATGGATCGCGCGTCTTCGAACAATAATACCACGCTTCGCCTCACTGGCACCAAGAGCCGTGCGCTCAATATTTCCTCATATAACTATCTTGGATTTGCACAGGCACATGGTGGCTGTGCTGACGCAGTCGAAGAAGGACTCCGCAGGTACGGTGTGTCAGCGTGTGGCGCACGTCTCGAGTGTGGCACGACAGACCTGCACGTACAAGCGGAGGCGCTTGTTGCTAAATTCGTTGGAGCCGAAGATGCCATCATTGCCTCAATGGGATTTGCGACAAATTCGACAACTTTGCCTGCTCTGGTTGGCAAGGCCTGCCTCGTAATCTCAGATGAGCTCAACCATGCATCAATTCGCTTTGGTGTTCGGCTTAGCGGGGCACACGTCCGCACTTTTAAGCATAATGATATGAAGTCCCTCGAAACTCTTTTGAGGGAGGTCATCAGTCAGGGGCAACCCAGAACCCATAGACCATGGAAGAAAATTCTACTCGCCGTCGAGGGACTCTACTCGATGGAAGGCACGCTTGTTAACCTACCTGCAATCATGCAACTCAAGGCAAGGTACAAGGTATGTGTATTTGGGTGTTTCGCATTATTTGGTTTGCTTAGTCTCCCACCTCTTATAGTTTTACATCTACGTTGACGAAGCGCATTCCATTGGGGCGCTTGGTCCCCATGGGCGCGGAGTAGCCGATTACTTTGGCATTGACCCTCGTTCCATTGATATTCTCATGGGCACATTTACAAAATCGTTTGGTGCATCCGGCGGATACATCGCTGGTTCGCGTAATATTATCTCGCGTCTCCGCACCCGCTCGCATGCTGGATGCTACACCGAATCTACCTCACCGGCCGTACTTACACAAATCATCTCATCAATGGGCTCTATTATGGGCATTTCTCCTCCGGTCCCCCCCACCACTCCGAATAGCAACTCGCTCAATGCCTCATCTTCTACGGCGCTCACGCCACAGGATGCATATGTTTACCCGGGACCTGCACCCTCGGCGTCTATGCCAACGTGGCTCAATCTTCCACAGCAATTGCAGGACGGGTCAGAGGGTCGGTCGCGGCTTCGCCGTCTTGCCTTCAATGCGCGATACCTCTCCCGTGGCCTTAACAAACTCGGATTCATTACTTACGGTCACGTTGACTCGCCGATCGTTCCGCTCCTCTTGTTTCACCCTGGTAAAATGACGTTATTCTCCCGTCTCATGCACGCGCGAAAAACGCCGATTGTTGTCGTCGTCGTGGCGTACCCTGCTACACCCCTAGTGAGTGGCCGTGCACGCTTTTGCCTGAGCGCCTCACATACCAAGGAGGATTGCGATGCCGTGTTGCGGGCGTGTGATGAGGTTGGGGAGATATTGGATGTGAAGCATGGGCACATGACGGATCGCTGGTCGTTAGACGAAGTGACTCGTCGGGCCGTGGAGCTCGTCGAGATGGATTAATTCAAACGTCATTGATTCCCCATAGATAACCGATGCAACGTTTGGTTATTATCAAAGTTCATACATAGAGTACTCTGCCAGTAGAAGAATTTGACACGTGTTACAATACAATATCCTATACCCTTTTTCTTAATGATGTGGATGCTACGTACGAGACCTATGCCTGGTGAGGATGCTTTAACTTTTGATATAATATCTTTTATCTATAGATGTCGTGGTACTGCCATGTAGGCGCGCACCGGAGACGTCTTGCGTAAAGTCCACAGAAACTGGTGATGCTCCGAATATAGAAGTTGGATCCACATTCTAATTACGAAAAGGGTATATTATACGTACATATCGGACAGCAAAATGCTTTTTGACAACTAGTAAACGATGAGCAAATTACTCTATG
This sequence comes from Ramaria cf. rubripermanens, assembly GCA_003316465.1. Classification (NCBI taxonomy): domain Eukaryota; kingdom Fungi; phylum Basidiomycota; class Agaricomycetes; order Gomphales; family Gomphaceae; genus Ramaria; species Ramaria cf. rubripermanens. The sequence goes on from QFFB01000349.1 coordinate 8,524, forward strand.
AGTTGTAAGCGTTGAAAGCAACCAAAAAAATTGTATTATGCAATACCCATTGAATCACTCCATCTCAACGAGCTCTACGGCGCGACGAGTCACTTCGTCTAACGACCAGCGGTCCTTCCTGGGCCTATGCTTCAAGTCCAGTATATCTCCAATCTCATCAGCGGCACGCAACACAGTGTCGCAGTCCTCCTTTGTATGAGAGGCACTGACGCAAAAACGCACACGGCCACTCACGAGCGGCGTAGCAGGGTACGCCACGACGACGATGACAATGGGCGTTTTCCGCGCCAGCATGAGACGCGAGAATAGCGTCATTTTACCAGGGTTAAATAGCATGAGGGGAACGATCGGCGAGTCAACGTGACCGTAAGTGATGAATCCGAGTTTGTTAAGGCCACGGGAGAGATATCGCGCATTAAAGGCAAGGCGACGAAGCCGTGACCGACCCTCTGACCCGTCCTGCAATTGCTGTGGAAGATTGAGCCACGTTGGCATAGACGCCGAGGGTGCAGGCCCCGGGTAAACATATGCATTCTGTGGCGTGAGCGCCGTAGAAGATGAGGCGTTGGGCGAGTTCCCATTTTGAGGTATGGCCGGAAGCGGAGGAGAAATGCCCATAATAGAGCCCATTGATGAGATGATCTGTGTGAGTACGGCCGGGGAGCTAGATTCGGTATAGCATCCAGCATGCGAGCGGGTGCGGAGACGTGAGATAACATCATGTGAGCCGGCGATGTATCCCCCTGCCGCGCCAAACGATTTTGTAAACGTGCCCATGAGAATATCAATAGAACGAGGGTCAATGCCAAAGTAATCGGTTACTCCGCGCCCATGGGGACCAATAGCCCCAATGGAGTGGGCTTCGTCAACATAAAGGTGAAACTGTGATGCCTGTCAGACTAACCAAACGGAGGGATGTAAAATACATACCTTGTACCTCGCCTTGAGCTGCATGATTACGGGTAAGTCGACAAGCGTGCCCTCCATCGAGTAGAGTCCCTCGACGACGAGTAAAATTTTCTTCCATGGCCTATGTGTCCTGGGCTGCCCCTGGCTGACGACCTCCCTCAAAAGAGTCTTAAGGGATTTCATATCATTATGCTTGAAGGCGCGGACGTGTGCCCCGCTAAGCCGAACACCAAAGCGAATCGATGCATGATTGAATTCATCTGATATGACGAGGCAACCCTTGCCGACCAGAGCGGGTAAGGTGGTCGAATTTGTCGCAAATCCCATCGAGACAATGATGGCATCTTCTGCACCAACGAATTTGGCAACAAGCGCCTCCGCCTGTACGTGTAGGTCTGTCGTGCCACCCTCGAGACGTGCGCCACACACTGAGACACCGTACCTTCGGAGCCCCTCCTCTACCGCGTCAGCACACCCGCCGTGTGCCTGTGCAAATCCAAGATAATTATATGATGACACATTCAGGGCGCGACTCCTGGTGCCCGTGAGGTACATGGTGGTGTTGTTATTCAAAGACGCGCGATCCAAAAGAGTGACAGTTCGTCCAGGCACCCCCGTGATAGGACGGGAAAAGCAGTCGTCCATGCGGGCCTTTGCGCGTCGCGAGTAAAAGGAATCAAAGTCCGAGTTGAGTGCGGCGTAGCCCTGCGAAAGTGAGGTCAGCGACCTCATTCACGCGTAGAGACACGTAAAGGGATGCGTGTGAGCGAAGAGGGACGCACATTGCCAGGAATTAAATGTCGGTAGGCATCTGGAAAGAACCGCTTGCCAATAAAATCTCTCGAATGGCCATATAAGATCATGAGGAGATATGATATGTATGTTGTGATAAGAATATAGTAGGGAGGATCCTCCTGGGTCGTGTGCGCTGCGTCAGGCTTGTATCCTGAAGTGTACCGGTAAGCCTCGTTGAAACAATGGCCAAACTCAGAGTGTTTTGTGGTGGGCTGCTGCTCGGAAGTTGGGGCATGGGGGGGTCTGTCGAGCTCGTCATACGCGTCATCCGAATCATCCGATGTCACGTCGCTCGACCCGTCATCTGTACGAAGCGAGGACCGTAGGGACAAGGCAGGCTCAGACAGTCCGCCAGGCCCGGTTTTGCGAGCACGAGCGTCGGCATCTGCTTGGGAGAGAGCGGTGAGGTAGGACGCGGCGTTGCGCATGGGACGCCTGAGGATGGAAGAGGAGACCGTTTTGGGGTGCGCTATGGGCGAAGGAGAGGACGTTTCGTTACGCTTGGAGAAACGGGACAGCATCACCGTAGAGCTCGGTTTCTTGCTGGGTGCTTGGTAGACGGTAGGACAAGGAAAAGAAAGCTCCCAAACTCGATCCCCCAGCTATTTCTTATCGGGCATGATCCCCGTTGTGGGGACAACCGGAGGTCTGGCGGGCGAGCAGTCCAAATTACTTAGTCACCTTGAGCCTCGCCACACTGGCAAAACAACATTACCCGGACACTGAAAATCAGTGCAAAACCAACATTCGCTGCTGTATGACGTTCATTTTTCGTGGATTTTATTCAAGGACTGCAACGACCTGGTTCAACTTCGGGCGGACCTGACTAATGGTTTCGGGTATCACGATTCTCATCACACATTACATGTAAGAAGCTTGGCCGTACAGAGTGTGTGAACAGGTATAAGCTACCGAGAATTGCAGTTCCCATAGGTGCCCGCTCGGTACTGCGGAGGGCAAGGACGTTGGCATTGTTTTCATCTGCTGTTGGCGCAGGTTCGGATAGGCGTCCCGCTGGCGGCGGCTAAGCAACAACCGAGCCTGTTGCTAGGTGTAGCAAATGTGGTAGGGTCACAGACAAAACTGGACTCACATACTCGGGACAATCGTGACTTGACAGTTGCACTGACAGAGTATGGGTCTTCTTCGACCCGACGACGCGGTGTATTCAGTTTGGCTGGCTCTTTGATCCCGAAGGCAAAGGGGGGGAACATTCAAAGGGTATGGGATGTGCTCCCAATTATCACATGTCAATGGCTGGGCTGGTAAAAACATTCCGTGGACACATGCTTCAAACATGAACGCCAGAAAAGACTTTCTAGTGCATTGCACGTGGCGTCGTCAAGTGGCCACGATCCCATTGTTCGGCCGCTAGAGGAGAAGGAAGAGGGCAGATGCCAATACATAAAAAGCATATGATGACGGTGCGCAGCAAGCGGAATCATTAGATGCTCACGATGTGGCGTTCCGCTGCAACTGGACAAGCGGGGCATGTCACGACACCCTGGAAACGTTGTAGCAGCGCTGCAAGCAGCTTCGTATTGTAGCAGCCACGCGATTGCTGCATTACGACTCTTTGACAACAAGACCCGAAATGCACTGCTAAACAATCCCATTGCGCGTTGACGTCTGCCCCCTTATCCACCAGCGGTTCTGCAGCTGCTGGAAAAGGGAGCGGACGTTAATGCACAAGGAGGCGTGTCCAGCAGTGCGCTGCAGAAAGCCTCATATTGTGGGTGTAATGCTGATGCGGCTGTTCAATTGGTAGTGGAGAAGGGTGCAAACATAAACGCACAAGGAGGGTATTATAGACATGCACTGCAAGCAGCGCCATCTGATATCAGAAGCCTCTTGTGCCATCGCTCAGCTGCCGGTGGAGAAGAAATTAGACAGGCTGCAAATGTGAGAATGCACTACAGCGCTCATCATCAAATGATGGCAGTGCGCGACAGGTGGCGTCATCACATGGTCAGGATGACAGTGTGTGTTCGACTGATGATGGAGACAGGAGCGTACGGCAAGGCACAAGCGGCGATGCGTGGCAGGCAGCATCATTAATGGCCACGTGCTGGCAGTAGCTTAGGCTCCAACGTAGCTTTGCACATGCTGTGCCACTCATACGAGCGAAGAGCAGGGCACAGATGTGCAATACAGTTCGTCGCGTATTTGGATGTGCGGAGTCTGCAGGCGTGGTTCAATACTGCGATGCTATACTAGTACTCACCAGAGCTTCGATCAACAACGCAGCAGTCGGAACTGTGCCGCTTCCGAGTGGCAAGTCAAGCTGGATCTGAGCACGTAGGACGGTGAAAACGGCTCTGTGGCAGGAGGTGGAAACACACAGGCTTGAAACATCAAAATTGGACGTTTGATGTTGAAGACTGCTGCGCCTTTCTGAGACTGCGATCATCTGCCAATGTGCATGAGATCGCTGGCTACTGCTAGTGCTAGATGTCGAAAATGAGAATGCAGTCAAATGGTTACACGCATGAGCCACAGATGTCCAGCGGCCAGTAATTTAACATGGTAAGGGTCAAAAGGGAAAGCCCCGAGAGTTTGGTCGTCGGAGCTGACACGGTGGTCGCGGTACGTGCTGGCTCCATCCTTATGTCTTCGCTAGATTGCGACCGAAGTGCCATTCTTCGTGTTGTTGCATACCACTGTCCATGCTAGCGTGTTGTCGGCATCAACGAACACCGACCGTGAGCCATCCGCTCTCATGGACCCTGGGTCTCCAGCGGCCAGCTTCCACACTCGGAGACCTTGAGATGCTAGCTGTTGAACTACTCAACGAGATACTACAATACTCCCACCTGAGCTGTGCTCACGTTTCACCTTGTCAATAAACGAGCACGAGTTATCATTGACGCATCAGTCCCCTACAAACAGGTCTTGCTTAATGCACCGTGCATTATCAAAGCCCTTGTGATAACGGGAGTGTCGCCTCGCTTCACTGTGGATCATGTGTTTCGCACTTTCAGCAGCCCCGGTCGCTAGGTCTGTGCCAATTTTGGAGCATTTATCTGGATTCCCGAATGCATTCGTTGCTGTGCCCATGCGTACGGGTGCATACAGAGCAATTCCCAATGACGGAATGCGACCCAAAAGAAACCTTGCGACCCAAAAGAAACTTTGCGACCCAAAAGAAACCTTGCGACCCAAAAGAAACCTTCGAGCTCATGAAAGGGCCCTTGCAGGCGTTCCTGTTATGGTTTTGTTACCAGGCACCTATACGCTCAGAGCAACCTCACAAAAGATAACACGGCATCTTCTGAGTCGAAAGCGAGCTCGACTAGCAGCCGTTGTGAGTCATGAAGGGGAGCAAGGTCTCACGGACTTTAGCAATTCTGGCATTTCGCAGTCAAAAGCAGTTTACGAGCGACGAGATGCAGCGCGAGATTGGACTCGAGAGTATTTTGAATCCCAAGGGAGTATCAACAACAGTGTGTCGACCATGTCAGACGCTTCATGGCGACAACCCATATCTACCAAATGTTGATCTCACCACGCGCACAGCGCAGAACGGTCTGTCGCGTGACGGATGCCAGCTTGCGTTGGAAGCGGCGTTTAAGACAAAGCCCCCTATCAGTCAAATAGTGCGGCATTTTGCTTAATCAATGCTATCTGACATACACACGGAGGACGGCTTTTTCGAACATTTCGTGGCGTGCAAGAAAGCGCAGTGAATGTGGACCGCATCTCGGGGCGTAGTCCTGAATTAGTGGCCAGTGGAAGTGAATCCTACTAGGGGGTCAGGTCAAATACATTATCGTGGATCTAGGGACTTACAGCCATGACGATCTTCTCCTTTTCATTTTAGATCAGTTCCCCAAAGCTAGCCCCTGGTGATTGGACGTGAGCTGGTGTAACCTCCAACCTGGAGATCGAGATTCGTCAGTCCAGATCTCACTTACGACTTTGGCCAGGCTCGCCAGTGCTGGTATCCTGTTGCCAAAGTTCGCCCAGTTTGAAATTCAAATCGATTTGACGGAGAAAGATGCCCCTTTATACAAACAATCGATGCATAGGTTCATAACATGTCATTACTTTGAAATTGTTGGCCAACACTTGAAAATGCAAAAAAAAACTGATGATGCGAAGGATTGCAGTATTATATATTTAGATGTGCAAGAAGATTGAGGAGAAACAAAAATGATTGAAATATGACTCATTCTGAGGGGTGTTCCTCACAGCACGTCATTCACGAGCACGGCCACCGCCGAAAAAGACTCCTAGCCATCCGAATAGTGCGATCATGAAGTGCGTCACCCAGTTGTCGTAAGTCCATGCTGCTAGCGCAAGACCTACGTTTCGGTCGCGGTTTTCGGTGTACACAGCCGGAACGGATGAGATGGAGGGTTTGTCCGGTAACGAAGGAACATCCGGGTCCTCGACTGAAATTTCTGACGGCTTAACTGTGTCCATCGTGAAGGTCGACGGGCGTTCACCGGGCATTTCCCGTGTCGCAATGACTCCCTGTTCCACATCACCCTCCAGAAGAGCATTCTTCTCTTGTAGTCCTACTTTCTCTTTCTCAGAGAAGTCAACATCGCTTTCTGCTCGACGACGGACGCTGGCGACACTTCTCCATACATCCTCTCGAGACATGGTCCCTTGCAGGAGCTGAAACGCGTATACAACAGCAACCGTCAGGCCAAGAAGCACAAGAGCTGCTAAACTTGAGAATACAAGGACGACGACCATCGGACTATGGTGCGAGTCCTTCGGGGCGAGCCTTAGCTGCCTGGATTTATCCGGCGTAGGTGACGACGGCGTGAGAGGGTGCGGTGTGAGTCTGGGGGATTCGAGATCCTGCACGATACCTGACAGGTGTCGCTGTGGTCCGATGTAAGGGCTAGTGAGCCCGGGATCTGGATCCGAGGGGCTGGCTGCACCAGTAAGCTTTGGGGATGTGCTTCCAGTCGGGGTACTGTTATCGGGGTTGGTATTTTCATGAAGGTCGTGAAGTTGGAGCGAGTTTAGAGATTCCATGCCTCTGAGGATGTCGTTAAACAATGTGCGCTCCGATGCTGGACAAGGACTTACGAAGGGATGCGACCCAGAAAGGCTTGTCGATGATCATTGCCTGGGCTGCCTGCACTAGATAGTTATAACGGCCAAACTTGAGGACATTTCAAGTGGGTATAATAGGGCAATCCTGTACGTACAGCTCGCGCAAGTCATCGCCTCGCCGTTCATTCTCAATTGGTCTTGCGGCCACGCCAGCGAGGAGAGCAACCGAGGTCAATAATAGAGGGGTATTCATGGGCGAACGAAAGACCGCGTACTTAGGAGTACTAAGGAAAGGAGTGGTGACGAAGACCACGTTGTGACCGGGCAGGGTGATGGGCCAAAGAGGTATGTATACGTGTCCAAGCGCCAGGATCAGAACTTTATTAGCGAATATCTAAACAACACGCAACATTTTAGACATAACTATACGCGGTAATTATTTGTAAATGAGCGCGATTAGCAGTAGAATGGGTTGAAGGACGAGGTCAAATCGTAACTGCGTTCAAGGACCAACCCCCTGTAGCTTTCACGTGACGAGACGCGACGCCGTGGTCACAACCAGTCTGAGTGTGAGCCTGGTGGAGGAGAGGGTTACCGGATGTAACCATCCAGTGGGCAGCTCAAACTAGCGGACATGTTGAATGTCCAGGGGGACATCTGTAGCAGGTGCATCCACTACGTCTCCGAGTGCCTTCGCTCGCTCTCGCGCCAGCCGTCCTTTGCCACGTGCAAGATCCACCGCTGTCCAACACAACTTTGCCTCGGCTAGGACCTGGAGTCGTTCATCGTACATCTGCTCGAAGCGTACCACTTCTGTGGCAAAAATCGTGGATCCGTTTCTAGTTGACGGCTCGTTGCTACCAGTCGCCGTCACCTCATGGATATGAGATCCCGACTCGTGTGAAATGAATTCGTGATCTTGCTGAAGCACAGTCCTCACCCCGCACATGAATGCGTCCATGACTGTGAGGTTATGCATGACCAAGAGCGCATGGGCCGACATCTCATGCGTGTGAAGTAAATGATGCACGTACGCACGTGTATATGGTGATGTCAATTCTTTAGTTCCTCGCGCAATACTGGTATCATCAGCTGTACTGTGTATAAGGGGATCATTCGACCATGTTGGTGAACACGCGGCACATGAGCAGATCGCCAGCTCAGAGCTTCCTCTATGGGACGATGCAAATGAATC